>CATIWQ010039126.1:0-20330 GCA_949673415.1 Euphorbia schlechtendalii
TTTTCTTAACAATTAATGGTTACCTTGAGTAATCACCTTTTCATAATTAACCAATTAATTTCTCAAATTTATATTATCATTTTCTTGAAGTAACAATTTTTAAATAAACAAAAGTAGTGTCAATCTTAGTGTAGGCATTCAATGTAACGGTCAAGAGTCCATAACTGTTAGAACCTAAAATTTTTTAAATAAATGTTAATGTAATTTTTAATTGAACACTCCAAAATTTTTAATAGACCACAATACAAAAATATATTTAATTTTAAATTGTTTTTACTGCTCTTTTAGTTTTTTGGTGTTGTGCTTTTCTTGTAAATAATTGAGTATAGTGAAATATTAATTTTATTTTATTTTATTGTTAATATCGAATAAATTTTGTAAAACTGTTATAACATATAATTTCATATGCAATTTTTCCTAAACCTCTAAAAAGTTAGAATCGAACCAGAATAAAAAAGTCAGAACCGAATCAGAATACATATTCTTCGCTGTCACTTATTAAAACCTTCATTCAGTTTTAAAGTCTACTTATACACATTAAACATCAATATTCATTTTTAGTTAAATAAATATTATATAACCATACTGAATATTAAATTGTTATTAAATCTATTGATGCCCAATGTTGTTGATTTAACCATTGATTCTACTTGATTATTAATAATTTACGTGTGATGTGATGATTTTAAAACCAGAGGCGTATAGGTCCATTCTTAGCTCCATAAAATAGAATATGAATGAGAATATATCTCGTCTTTACCAGACTAGGTCTTCTATTCCACCGCTTACAGCATTACTACTTTTCTTGACCTTGACTTTCCGAGGCAACGCACAGGGCTGGCCGGGGGCAACGAGTGCCACCGTCCAGGGTCCATGTCGGAAGGGGTTTAAAAGTAATGTTTTTTTTTAATTTTAGTAATTAATGTTAAAAAATAAAAGTAAACAATAATTATTAGTAGATGGAATGGTAAATAATTTGCTATTGAAGTGAGAGGTTATGAGATCAAATTTTGATTTCCACAAAAAATAGTTAACTTTTATTGTAATTTTTTACCAATTACACATTTCATTAATTTCTATATTATTATGTCTAGGGTCCTCAATTTGTCAGGACCGGGCCTGCTTATGCCTTCTCTTAGCCTTCGCTTCATTCATCAAGTCTGCACTAGACAGAACCAAATACACTAACTAGTACCCTCTATGTTTTGGAAAAGTAATTTATACCTCTATGATTATTGTGTTTTTCATACTAAAACCTCACTGCATTTTACAATATGTGTTTTCTATCAAGATAATATAACAAGTATTTGTTGTTATATTTAGATTTATTTTGCTAATATTGCGAGGTGTATAATCAATCTATAATACATTTTTTATTACTTTAATGTACAATTGCATGGGATAAAACAACAATGAAAAACTTTTTAGAGAAATTTTAATCTCTAACATTTTAAAACACGATATATAAGACTAATATTTATTCATAGACATGTATTATATTAAAAAATTTGATACAAAAAGAGATAATACCAAATACAAGAAGATTTAATTATAAACATGACAAAATGCAGGAATGCAAAATTAAATTTTCAAAACATAAAGATGTATTTGTGTAGTTAGTTAAACACAGAAAAAATTACTATTAATTTAACTCATATTTTATACGAATAAATTTTGGATTATTAGAGCATCTTTAGTAGTTTGTCTATTCCACAAATTGTTTTGATGCATAGGAAGGAATAGACAATTAATTTGAAAATGTATCTTTAGTAGCTTGTCTAGACCAACTTTCCTATTCGATGTGACACCTATGTATCATTTATTGTAGACAATGTCTATTTGATTATCTAGATGTACACAACCAAATAAACATCGTCTACAATAAATGTTATTTAAAATGGAATAGACAATTTACTAATCCTATCCTTATCTATTTTTAAGACTGTTGTCACATCATCAATAAGAACTTCTATTCAACATGCCTAGACTTCAAATCCACAAGCTACTAAAGATGCTCTTATAATTTAACCGATGATACCCAATTTGAAGCAGCTATACCCATTGGTTGGACAAGGAAATCTGACAATTGAAAAAGTTTTTCAACAACTAAAATAAGACTAAGCAAAAATGACGAAGAATAAGAAGTAGAAGTGTATAACCTAACTTAAAGACCAACTCCAGTTTCAATCTCAATAGTCATTCTCCTACTCAAAGTTACAGGCACGCCTCAAGGTTCACAGTTCAGCGTCTCAAAAGACCTCAAGGCACACGCCTGGCCGATTGTAGGCCTTTTTTTTTTATGAAAAATTCTTTTGAAGTTTGATTTATTTGAATAAAATGACTTCATTTACTAGGGATTTATATGTAAAAACTTAAATGTCTTTTAAAATTAAGAATTAGTTTAGGATACACTACCAAAATAAAGACTTAATATTACTTTAATACTCCATATTAAAGATGACAAACCATCTTTCTAAGGTGCAGTAACATCAATCCTTATTACTCATTTATATTCATTTGCATCATTCAAGTAAAAAAAGATAGTAGCAACCAGGGTCAGGTGCAGCAAGTGCAGCTGCCGAAGATCCCAAAAAGAATTTTTGGTTTATATTTTATTTATTATGATTAGAAAGATAAAAAAAAATACTAAGGGAGGCGTTTGGTGCATGTCAAGGTAACGTAAAGGAATGTAGAAAGGGAAAGGAATTGAAAGAAATAATCTTATATTCCCCTGAGCGTTTGGATTTAGGAATGAAATTCTAGGTATTCCTTTCGTTCTTACTTTTCACTTTTCTAATCTTCTTTTGCATTGCCGCTCCAGTCCTTTAGCCATCACATTCCTTTTGTGCAGCTCACCTCTGCTGCATTTTCGTTGCCGCCATCACTATTGCCCTGCCACTTACCAAGGCTCCGATAGGTAGGTCGGAATTAATGGAAATCTCAAACAAAATATTAAGACGATATAACAGAGTCGGATCTTTTGTAACCTATTTTCATTACTTTCTATATGTTTATGCCTACCGGACCTGGTAGCAACCTACAACAATCAACAAAATTATAGTGACGCACTAAAATTTACACACAACTTTTTTTCTTTCACCTAGTTGCTCTAGTTTAGAATGGCTTACATGTTTTCCACCACCTTTAAACAACTTATTTTTCTTTCACCTAGTTGCTCTAAATTAGAATGACTTGCATGTTTTACACCACCATCAATTCTATTTGGGCAGCGGTGCTCTAATTTAGAATGACTTACACCACCTTCAATTCTACTTGAGTAGTTTGACATTAAGAGTTGAATTTTCATTTTAAAAATATTATAGCTTATTTGCGCCTCGTAACCCATGGGCATGCATCTTGATTCTGTCAGTTCGATTTCGTTTTGCTCACTCCCGGCGGCTCTACAACTTCCCATTCCAAACAATCCAGTTGGACCACAACTTAATCGGGCTCATTTTCTATATGACATGAATATGTGTCTGGCAGACTGGCACACGGTTTAAGATAAATTTAAATCGACTCAAACCAAACCAGTCATATTCTCTTGATCTAACTACTTAGCCTTATAATTCCATGTTCTGCCACTTTGCTTTGCATAAGGAATTCATAGTCAATACAGTCACAGAAGATCAATAACTTTCCTTCTACTTAAAACAAATGGTGCCACGCTATAATGCTATGCATTCATAATTTCACCAACCTAAAATATAGTAGCCACAAACTTGTAATCAATCAATATGAAGTGTTAGTTTCAATCTACATGACAAACCGACAGACATTTCAACCAAAGTGAAGATTTGGCAAATATCATTACAAAACATAAAGCATAGCATCTCAAAAGAGATCTTCGGAATTCAGAAGTAGGTTACTGAGCAGGAAATGCTAAGGGCACTCACGGAAAAGAACAGTGAAAGCATGCCTCGACCATCACACATTATGGAGGGAAAAGGAAAAGGAAAAGGAAAAGGAGTACACCAAATATTATGAACGTTAAAAGATTCAGACCAAAAATTTTGAGAAAAAAAAGAAATTGAGACGATCAATGCATCAGCACAAAAAAATCAACAGAAGTTGCAAACAACAATAACTATCCCTAGTCAAAAATTGATGTATCCATTTATGAAACCAACATCCAAAGCATTTTAGACTGGAAATATCCAATAGATAAACACTCTTAGCTATGGAATAATACCAATGAAAACAGGTTACCAGTATGTGTAAATGTAATGTACCTAAGAAAAGATAAATCATCAAAGAAAAGTTTTCAAGGACGAAAGCCCTAGGGATCAACAGTTGTCACCTGTTGCCACTCGCCATCAACAGCTTCTTTCCACAGCGTGACATTGTTATTCCCATCGGCAACAGCTAAGATATTTCCAGTGAGCGACCACGAGACTCTCCAAACAGGAGTCTTGAAATCATGCAACACCTTGCCCTCCCATTGATCCCCTTCCTTTGCAACAGTCCATATAATAACTTTCCCATCCTGAGACGCACTCGCGATAGTAGATTTCGGGAGGCCCAAGTTGGGTGCCCAGGCCACATCCCTAACCCAATCAGTATGCATTTGAAGCGCTGGAAAACAGTCCATCTTCCAAAGCCCATTGTAAAGCTTCCACACTTTCACGGTATTGTCACAACCTCCAGAGCACAGCTTCTGCACTGGGTCGAGTAAACCAGAACCAACGAGTGCGCCAGGTGCAGTTGATGGCGCCCATGAAACTGAAGTAACACCTAATGGGTGGGCTTGATCAATCCTGGATGTATCCCAAACACCATCATTTCGAGCAGTAAACACCGATATGTTTCCATCTGATGAGCCACAAGCCAAACAGAGTCCAACCTCATGAGGAGCCCAAGCAATCGAATTGACCGATGCTTTGTGATCATCGAAAACGTGTTCTTGAGTCCACTCGTTCTGATTGCCCTCCTTCCATATTATCACGCGACCATCATAAGAACAAGAAGCAAGCAAAGAACCAAACTTTGGGTGGGCCCAGGATATCTGCCACACGGGTCCCTGGTGTCCAGTCAATTTAGCAAGAGGCTGAGAAGTGTTGTTGCTGACCCCGATTATCTTAATTGAATGATCAGACGAAGCAGTTGCAATGCGCTTGCCATAGTAATCCATTTGCACATCATGAACAGTGTCATCGTGACCCGACTCAATCTTTTGAGGGGGCATTTTCTCTTATGGATGTATACCACTTAAGATTTCTTCTGTAATATTCTTCTTCTAAATGAACAATAATAATCAGCAAACAGGAAGTCTATTAATGTAACCAAGCGTGTAATGGAATCAGCATGCATTACTAATCTACTATAATCAACTTCTTAGATGCAAAAGACAATTAAACTAGCACTGTATCTCAGCAAATTCAAAGTGTTCTTTTCCCTAATCAGACCAAAGCTGTACCCTAACCAGACTATTTGATATAAGAAAAACCTAATTCGAAATTCAAAGATCATAAAATAAAATTTCACAATTGATTTCTCAAAAATTCTAGATCTAATTGATTAAATCATGAATTAAATATAAAACATAAAAACGAAGATGGGGCACAGCCTCCGGAATTTCATGCGGCCCTCTGCTAAAGAACTACAAACTAAGGGCGCTACTTTTCCCGCCAGATTCCGCCATTAAGATGAGATCATTCATTGAGGAAACCTTTATTCAGTATCTCGTTATAGGAATCGGTAGGAACGAGGAAGATTTCACAATTTAAATGCTAAAAAAGCCATCGAATGATCTGAATATCGAAGCGAATTATAAATTGACGAAAAATAACACATAAAAGAAAAACAAAACTACCTGATTGACGACGGATATGGAGAGCGGAGGAGGGGGAGATTACAGGGGCAAGTGTGAAATGTGAATGTTCCATGGGAGTGAAGAAAGCATCCTTTTGTGAAGGTGACTTGGGCCAAATAGTTGGGCCTGGTGACCCATTTCCTCATAAAGGAAAAGAAACTCAGATATTGATTTAGTAAAGTTAAGAATTATATGTTTCCAACCTTTTCTTTTGTTTGGATAGTTAAATTGGCTGATCAAATGACTCCGTTTAATTGTGTTTGTTATGAAAATGATTTATGTAGTAGTTGTTTTTATTACTTTGTTGAATAATAGTTTCTTTATTTTACCTTAATTCAGTTAATTGAATAAATAGATTGTTATCGTTTGATTTGTATTACTTCATTTATTTAAAATAGGTTATCCACATCAATATTTAGCTCATGTCTAAAACAGATCAATGTAATAACACTCAATGAATAGGCCAGGTTAGAGTTTTCGCCATGGTTTTGAAAACCGGACCGGACCGGTCAGTCGGATCGGGTCGGACCAGAATCGGTCACTGGTCCGGTCGGTTTTCACCCGATTCAATGTCTGGTCAAAGACCGGACGTTGACTGGTTAAACCGGCTGGTCGGACCCGGTCGAACCGGGAACCGGTTGCTTCAACCGATCGGTTCACTTATTCTTGTTCAAAATAATGTTTTTTAAATTTTTTCGAACTCATGACCCTTAGCTTATTATTCATTATACTTACCATTCAACTACAACACTTATTTGATATATATTTGTATTATATTTCTTTTGTAATATCTATATAAAATTTTTACTTAGTTTTAAATTACTTATTTATTTTATTTATTTAGTGTATTGTGTAAATAAATTCACCATACCTTATTTAAATAATATTTTTTAATTTTTAGAAAATCCGGTTCGATCACCGATTTAATCCGGTTGAATCTTAAATCCATGAACCACCCCTCTTCACAGGTTCAATGACCGGTCCGGTTCTGAAAACCACGGTTTTCGCTGTCGTCTAGTCATTTTCACACCTTACCTTAACAATGTAAAGTGTACTAAAATAACTTCCGTTAAACAAGAAGTTAGCCGATATTGCCGGCGGTTTTATAATTTGTTTTCTTTCTTTCTTTCTTCGATGATCATAACGGGAAGAGGTTGTAGATGAATTGAGTTGGATCACGTGAATGCAAAAATCGTATACCAAGATAGCTTTTTTTTTTTTTTTTTTTTTGATAGAAACCAAGATAGCTTTTTTTAATACCATGTCCTTATTTATGGCACTCGTATACTTCTGGCAGTTTGTAAATCATCATTTCTTTGTCCATATTTCAGCTTGTATTGGAAAAACAGCTTTAGTTTTTTGCCTTCTGGCATTAACATGGAACGAAGAAAATGATAAATATGAAAAAAAGCAGTGGCCTTTCGTACAATGGAAGTGAGTTCTCCCATCTACAAGCCATCACCTCCAAGGCTTCCTCGTCTCTCCGAAAGATTACAAAAACGAAACATGCGGTAAATGGAACACGAGATTTTGGCCAAAATCAGAGCTTGCAGTGCAGAAATTTTTTCCATAACTACGTACGAAGTCTGTGATTGCAACAAAGCCACAGTCAAAAAGGATGTTCCATCGAACTTTGTAAAATTAAGGACCGTGAACCCAATTTACAGAACTCAGATTTTAAGTCTTATTAACGGAAGTTTCAATAAAAATTAAGGGAGATGTGTGCTTTCCTGTACCTCACCTCAAGTGTATATAGTAGCACTTTCAAGTGAGGGTTTGTTAGAGATATAAAAAGTATTCTTTGGACCATCGTAGATGGTTGTTATTCTTTGATAGGTATATTGAATTTTTGGTAGTTTTCAGTGAAACTATATAGTAGTCACACATAGAATAAGCATTTAAAATTGTAGATTGTGGGAATTTATAATAATGGAAGCCGGGTATTTTGTACATGTTCTAACTCAACAGTTGAGTTTTTAATAAAAACTATTTAATAATATAAAAAAATTCTAATTAAGATATAATACTCGACTCCCATTATAATTTCTCGTACATTGCATGCCCCAGTAGGGAGCATGAAAGCAAAATCCAATACCAGTCAGGTGAATCTGAAAGCTTGCAATATCCAAGTGTCTAGCCATATTGGGAGACAATTGTAGTTTATACTTTTTACTTTATTTTTGCATAAGATGAACACAAACAAAGGAACAGGTCAGACCCAATCATAACATTTTGGGGATTGGTAAAGAAGGTAACTAAAATACTTAATTTTGAAAATAATAATAAATGATTAATATTGTGAAGTTAATCGAACTTACAATGGCCGACTAATTTTTTTAAAATGATGTATCATCAAATCTAACTTAGTTAATGCATATTTGACAAACCATATCCACATTGCTCATAAGCATGGATGCTATTTTCATTTGAGGGCTTATAAGCATGGATTGTATTTTCATTGGTATAAGGTTTTTTGGAGTTAAAGTCCAAGAACAAATCTATGAAGACTTTAAGTTCAAATTGAACAGTACCATCCCATTGTGGGGGATATGTGATGTTTATGGGCTTATGCAAGCCGGTTCAATACGTGATATCAGAGTCTGATTACGATGTTGGGTCACATGTTGTTAAATTTTACGCAACAAATGAATATTGTGTGAGGGGTGTGCTAGAATTGTCCCAAAGTGAGTAATATTATATCATTGTGGGGATATGTAGTGCCATGAACTTCCGCGAGCCAGTCTAACAGTTTATATTTCAAACATTATGGCTCAATAGTGAAATGACTTTATACAATGACATAATGTCACAAGGCCAAAAGGTTTAATGCATAGGATATGATGTTTTCTGTTAAGTCTAAGAGGTTTCGGATATCATAACATGGAACCATTTAATCCAAAAACTATTTAAATTAGAGACCCATGTGGTAACAATCATGACGAAGTAAACAAATTTTAACCACATAAAATCTCCATAAGCTGTGTAGAGACGGATGAAAGCATTAGAGCCACATGCATTATAAAGCTCAGCAATGTCATCAAGCACATGTGAAGTCAAGCATTTTACAATCATGTAATAATATTAGCCGTTAAATTCATTTTCACATCTATCTCTATCAATAGAAGCTGTGAATTTAAAAAATCTAGTTTTCTTTAACTTTAATTTTGTGATACCTAATTTCTTTCATATGTTCCTATATCTTTGTTCATTCATGGGCATTTGCATGTTTTGGTCATATCATATGCTCGTGATCAATATTAATTCTTATCTTTATAAAGCTATTTTAATTTATTTTCTTATCTACAGTCTCTTTTAATACTTGGAAAAAAGGTTGTAATAATCATTAACTACTTCTTATATTAAAGGTCTGAATAGCCTTGCACGTGATTTCTTAATTTCTGTGGTTAGTTTTTGGAGAACAAATATAATTATTGAAACCAGAAATAAATATCATGAATCCTTTGTTACTTGGTCTTGTTTCTTCACAAGCTCATCAAGGAAAATATGTATCTAATATTTATCATGTTTATTATCATACAAATGCAATACATTTGAACAATAATAGAGCTACACTTTGACATTGTAGCGCCATTTTGTGATAATGGAGTTGTTGAATCGGATTTTAATCTAATAGAAAGGACAAATACATTAAACATCTCAACTTGTTTGGTATCTTTAGCGATTCTTCTAACCAAGAATCCTATTCTTTTATTAAAAAAAACATCAAGATGACAGTCATAACATTATAAAAAATAGAAAATGATTTTTCAGTGCATCCGAAATTACAAAATGAAAAGATGGATTCTTATACCAAGAGAAGAAAATAGCAAAATAATATGACTTTTGTAGAGTTAAGATTGCCAAAAACCTTCCTGTTCCATCTTATACAAAAATTCAAAGCTATGATCAAGGAAAATAATGTTGTAAAATTCAAATTGGGGGCTTTGTTGAATAAGTTCTTCTATTAATAAAAAACACTTAAACAACAAAACTGATAATAGAATAAAAACATGCACGTTTTTGTAACATGTTTGAAATAATGCTACCAAATGGTGCTTAATTTGATTTCTTATTTTATATGAATAGATCGGGTTAATTAGTTTGAAGTTATTTTAGCACTTTTAAATTTTCAGTAACCTCACTTCTGAATAAAATCTTCTACATACAATTAAAAATTGTTAAATTGAACAGTGAAAGGCATTTCACTCAAAGACAAAAACACATCGAAATAACCAAGTAGGAAGCAACAGTAGTTATTAAAACAATAATTTAAACTTTCAGTCCACATGAAAAACGAAATAAACTATTCATGTACGAAAGTTATCACGACACAGGTTGTTGAAAAATCACATGAATATACAAGGTTTCAAATTGTTTGGCCCACGGTAGCTATGCAAACACCGTTTATTTGCCATGGTAGCGATGAGAACATCATTTATTTACGAGGATTTCGTTCTTACATAAATAAACTCTTACATCAAATTCCGTTTCGAATCTGATTTTCAGTAATATAAACCTAGTTATAAAATAAAGCAATGGTAGAGAACAACCCCGTCTTCTTCCAAAAAAAAAAAGGCAAAGAAATACAGTTGAAGAAACTCGTAAAAATATCTCCAATTCATTATTACATAAAAAAACAATGCATCCATACTTGTACTTTAAACTCACCTTTTCTCCAAAAGTCTAGCAACTTCACGATTGTTCACGGCTTGCATTCAAAATCGACAACTGAATCTCCAACATCCACACATTTGATTCATTACAATCTCAACCGCCATTATATATACAACACCTATCTTCTAAACTTTCCTAACCATAACTAACTAACTGTTTCATTTCATATCCTGTAAACCCTAATTCAAGTTCAATCTCCTTGAAGGTCGTTCATTCGATATGGCCCCCCCACATGGAGAGGCAATCTCTGCTACAAATTTCAATTTCTCCAAACCACCAAGACTCCCCAGTGATAACAACCTCAATCTCCACCGTACAATCTCCGATATCTCGTTTCAGATGAGCAAAGAGTTAGCCATTGAAGAGATGAAACAGCAAATGGAGCTTCCCCCAATCTCTGAAGTGGAGGATGCGAAATGCGAGTGTTGTGGGATGAGCGAAGAGTGTACGCCAGAGTACATTGAGAAAGTGAGGAGCAGGTTTTTGGGGAAATGGATTTGTGGGTTATGTGCAGAAGCTGTGAAAGAAGAGAAGGAGAAAAATGGAGGGAAAATCGAAGAGGCGTTAAACTCTCATATGAATGCTTGTTCTAGATTTAACAAATTCGGTAGGGCTTATCCAGTGTTGTTTCAAGCTGAGGCCATGAGAGAAATGCTTAAGAAAAGTACAAGAAGGGCTAAATCTTTTGGCCCTAATGGTGCTTCTAAGGTTAACAGTGGTGGAATTGCGAGAAGTTCTAGCTGTATTGCTGCAATTACTAAGGATCTCTTTCATAAATCGAGTTAAAGAACTCGTCTTTCTCTTGTTTTGCTTGCTAATTTTCAGTATCTTAATTCTAGGGTTTGATCATAAGTTCTTCCTGTTTTCGTTTTACCCATTACAATTAGGGTTTTTGTGGGGGCAATTGTTTCTATCCATTTGAAACTGAAGGGGGATTTCAATTTCATTCACTTTTGGTTGATTATGGTCTCAAAGTTTCCACCTTTCTCATATTTACCAAACCTTTTAGGTTTTTTTCTAGGTGGATCTTTATCAACTCTCTACAATTCATCCCGTACCCTGTGTGAGTGCATGATGCTTTGTTTAACGGGTAGTCCTTTTATTGATCTAACACATAATAGTAAACTATTTTTTGGGTGTAGCCGTTGTATCGTAATTGCAACCTTGATTTGTTTATGTTATTTTACCATTATTAATGAATCTAGCAGTTATTTTATGACATTTGTTGCTCAGATCAGTGAATGTAACATAAAGGAACAATGTTCAGCTGTTAGTTTGATACATGTGTACTGTATTTGTATATGTTTTTCTAATAATATTGTACCCAATAAATCATTATGGCTTTCATCCACTGTTGTTTCCTTTTTTCTTTTATGGTTTTTCAATAATAATTATGACACTAAAGCAAACACGTTAAAGTTTAAAACTTTCCAAGGTTGGGTCTACTTGTTTTTAGTGTAACCCTGTGGCTATCCGGCTCCCAGCAATTGGAACTAGTGCAAGGATAGAACTTATAATAATTTGAATAGAATTCACCTATCCATTTTCTAATTGACAAAATCAACAAATAATTGTCATCGCGGGTACATTAACTGCTTAAAAAATAGATATAAAAATTATCACATTTTGTGCGTTTACATTTTACAAATTCATATTCTCAAACGATCTAATATTGTATATGAAAATGGATTTCGATTCGCAATTTACAAAAAAATGTTTATGGTATGAATTTGATTATATTATTTACCAACTCTTTTATGATGTAATTTCGTAACATCTTTATACATACAGTATTTAGTTAAGCCGTGCTTTTTATTTTTGTAGAAGAGTAAACAAATGTATCATGTTGATATGCTAAATATAATGAACATGAATAACTATGGTCTAACACTACCATGACTTAAAGTTAAGAAAAATGTCACAATATGTTTGTACATTAACAAACATAACCTCTGTCTGGAATTATAACCAAAATTTCCACACCAATCATGTTTTTTCATTTGATGGAAATCTCTCTATAAAATTATCACCTGTTGCATCGTCTTCTTTTTTCTCATCTTTGTCAATTGTGATAAGATATATGAGTATTAGAATATTTGAGATAAGGTTTGACACAAATCCTTCGCTGAAAGGACAAGTGCAATCAACATTCATATCTCCTTATCACTTGCAAAACAGTGAACTCTTGGCAAGTTAAAAGAACAGTGTTAATCTTTTTGCATTATGGTGGATGATAATTACTTTCATTGGGAAACAGACAAAAGGAAAACTAACATAATGAAAAGGATGCAAAATCCATAATTAGGTTGTTGAATTTGCTTAAACACAACTACGCAAGGTTTGGTTGAGTTGCTGTCTCAATAATGCATCCCTAACCCGGAGTAACACATTTTACAAGTAGAAATATAACGGAATTTCCGATGCTAGTGTATTTTAGTGTCAATAACGCATACCACCAGCACATATACTTTGCCGATTTGCAGATGTTCTGAATGTTCTATTACATCTAATAAATGTTTGTCGGCATCCATTCAGCACTCCTTTTTAATTGTTTCTGAAACAAAAAAATATATAAATAATCAACAAATAGGAACTGTCAAACCAAACATTCCCTTTATAAAATTTCACAAATAATGAACTTTTTGAAACTGGTAATTAAATATTTTAACTACCAAATTAGAACATAAACATAATGGTTACCATGATCAATATTATGTATTTTAGCGTGTATTATTCAAATTACTTTTCCAGCTATAAAGGATTAGAAGGTTTAACAACCAACAGACAATCCCTTAACCCACAATAAGAAAACGAAATTCAACATCACATCTCCATCCAAATTCACATTGCTTCTAATTAAGCAAAACCAACACAACAATCAAATCCTTGCTTCCTTTTCCTACCAACAAGTAAGCCAAATTCAACCTGAAGCCACTTTCAAGCAATAATCCAAGACGAGCAATTAATCTGCAGTGAGGTCAGCAGCTAAAAAAAATCAAAGATGAAACTGCTTCAATCATCAACATAAAAAGTCTTAGCAATCCTAGAAGCGTCTTTACACACAACAAAGTTCAGAACATAGTAAACGAACAATGGCATAGGTATAGTATATAAAGAGTCTTTACAAGGCATGCAAGCCAACAAAACGGGGACGATATTTTAGAGTTGAGATAGGTACTGGTCGAAATATCAGGCAAATGACCAGTTAATAAACATAAAGCAGATGCAATGAGCATTTTCTTCTTCATTCAGCACCTTCCAGGCCACAGCTCGTTCATATGAAACAGGTCGGCCCATGCCTGACAAGCAAATACCGCCTTGCAGGCAAGAAAAACCCTAACACAAAATCAATGTATCAGGTAAACCAACAAACCGCTATTTGAAATGATAATTTTTTTTATCGGGAGACAAACAAACCTGTTGCATTATTTGGGGAAACTCGGAGCAGAGAGTCTTGCGTCCATGTTCATCGAAGATTTTCTCCAAAGTAATGTCTTGTAAAGCAACTAAAGTTGTCTCTAGCATGTCGAGCCCTGCTTGGTTCGCGAAAGTGAACACTGGCAACGCCTATTTTTCGCACAAATCAATCAAACACATCGTGAATAAAGAAAAAAAAATACCACAGGAATGCCATAACTTACCTTGAGAGAGCAACACATTATAGCATCAGAGTGATGCCACAGAGTTTTCAGGATAGACTCACTTCCCTCGCCGCTGGATTTCAGTAGTTCCACGCCCAAACAGCACCTGAAATGTTGCGATATTTTTAATGACAAAAATTCAATCACGACAAAAAATAGAATGGTGGATTAGCGAGAGATAAAAGCATACCTATAGCTGTGGCAGATCCAACGAGCAAGAGTCTGAGCTTCGGGAGTAGCGAGTGGTGAACGAAGACCAGATGAAAGTGACCCCAAATGAGAAGGAGAGAGCGCTAATGCCACTCTTTGGACAGATGATATAATGGTGCGCACATATTGGCGAGCCATTGATGCCACATGTTCCTGCATGTGGCTCTCACATGCAAATTCGAATGCGATTGTCATCACTGATCTCATGCAGCTTGAATTCGAAGAGCAATCAGCCGATGATTTGTTTCCAGCCTGTCCGATTTCTAGAGCAGAGGCAAGATCAAGGGTACGATTAGGGCTGGAGGCTTCCTGTTCCATTTTGCATCGTTCATCAACGAAATAGCACATAAAAATATATATACGGAGAAAATAAAGGAAGTAAATAGGGTTTTCAAACCTTAGCAGAATCAAGGGGAATAATACGAAAACCAGAAGGAAGAAGAGGTGCATCGTCAGCAAAAGACGCATCAATTGGAGCAAAAATAAGTTCAGCACAGCTACCAACTGAATTCTCATCCATTCCGCTGCAAAGCTGTCAAAAACCATTCCCAACGAATAAAACAGGGTTAATCACAGGCCTGCATTAAAAATCAATCAAAGTAGCATAAAGAAAAATGACACTTGCTTGCAAAAGAAACATGTCCCTGGGCATTATTGGATCCTCAGGAGAATGGCCCATTCCTTCTAATTTAATCACCTCCAAGAACTAATTCGCACGACAAAAAATTTGCATCAGAAGTAAGAGAGAGAGAGATAATGTATTTAGTTGTGTGTCATGAGAGCTGTACAATCTCCAACAAGCTCACCTCTTCATGCTCAACAGTGTGAGCCAATGGAAGAATGACTTGACCTCCAAAACTACCAACTCGAGAGCCTGGTAAGCTGCAAGGGCCTACTTTGATTGCAGCAGCTGCATATGCATCGATGTTGTTATCTGCCCATTCTGAGCGGTGCTCTCGCAAGAACCTAAGGAGGATTGCTGGAGGTACATTCTGTGCAACACAACATTAGTACCAATTCAAAAAAAAAATCATAGCTTCGGTCAACATATGGACTGAGAAAATCGAACTCTAACCTGTAAAAGCATCGATGCCTTGGCGCACAAAACAGCATTGCTGACGGCAGAAAATCCATTGGTGAAGGAAAGGTTTAAACCCATTAACTTCTCAGGCGATGAATTGACAAGGATAGTGACGTCATCCATGCCATCATTTTGCATTATCGACCATCCCTCATCAGTAAACCCATTGAGTGCCTCATTAAAACCCCTGCAATACTCAGAAAATTAGATTCAAAAGACAGAAGTATAAAAACAGAGATGTTAAAACCTGCTCAATCTCTGGCTCAATGCTCTTAGGGCAGCTGGGCGTCTGCCCCAGTTGGTTACATTTGTCTGAGAAACCTCCTGTGCTATCTGCCGTAGCTGGCGCAGAGCCTGAATTACAATTCACAAGGCATTATATAATTTACAATGACATATTCGTGAAGTTCATAAGCTAACTGCTTGAATCTCAGATAATAGATCGATCTTATAATCTCACCGCCATTGTTGTCTTCTGAGCAAGAACTGTTGATGATTCGTACAGCGGCCTCAGCACCTCAGGCACACTCCACGGCTAATGACAGAAAAAGAAAAGGAATACACATATTATAACCTATTTTGGGAAATTAAATAACTTAAAAGAGAAGGGTATGAAAGAAAAGTCAACCTCTAAATCCATATGATCTACTATGTGTATAATCGAACCACCTCCTTCACAAGGTCGGATGAGGTACCCACTTGGGAGCATTTCAGCTCTCACAAAATGCTGCACAGGTGGCATGCTCGGGCCGTTTTGCGTGTTTTTAAGTGACCTCTCACATATCTAAATTTAGCATCACAACATAAATGCATGTTATCCCTATCAATACAACAAAGCAGCAAAGAGAAGAAGATATTAATCACAAACTGAAACAGTTTGGGGACAAACCACAAGGCTTCCATCTTCCATAACAGAAGTATAGCGCAACAGCCAGAAGTCACGAGCAGGAGCCAAAGTAGTCGGTGCATACAGCTACAACAGCAAAAAAAAAGGTTGTGGTTTAATAAAATAAAAACAGAACCTTTGACCAAAACTAGAAAGAATCTAGGGTTAACCTGCATGTACAGAAGCTCAATGGTTCCACCATTGGCAGTGGGAACCACATTCAGCACATCCACAGCTCGGCAATCACGGAACCACGATGGTCGATCCTTGAGGATTTCTGCAACCTGCAAGTTACAATGTAGTCGTCCATTAGGTATAGTAACTCTAAAGACGATAATGAGATATGACAAATGAAGCTTAATGAACTCACCCTTGTAGGTTCAAGACCCACCAGACCACAGGCTCGTGCTGCCACGCCAGTGCAACCATGAGAAATAGCAATGATTCCAATGGAATCCGGACCAGGCTGCACAAAACAAACACATCATCGAGGTATAAAGTATATTAGTTAGATGCACCTTGTGAATAATTAAGTGAAAAATTGCTAGCATCCTAATATTCTTGAATACGCATATTGAACAATGAAGTAAAGACATTTAGGAACCTAGTATTGTTGATTAAATCATGAAATGAAACTAATAGCATCAAGGATGTTTCAAATTTCATCCTGTTCAATTTCTCATCAATACATAGATAGTAGTGAATAATACCTTATGATAGATGGATATGAAGATTATTATTTCCGTTAAGAGAGGCAAGATTAGTTAATTAATAAAAATTAACAGGATAAAAAAAGGTAGGAAGGAACCTTCATTCCAGGCATTTGGACCCACTCAACAGCAGTTCCAGTGGCCTTTGAAAGAAACTCTGTTAAAGTCTCTTCTGCAATGGACAAAAGTCTGGAAAACATAAAAAGCATGGATTCAATACTATAAAAAGCACACAAAACCACACAGCAAAGTGGTCACAACGCACAATAACAGAAACCCACTAACCCAGAAGGACTCGCATCCCTTGGAGGATGCTGAGGTGTCAAATGGTGTTGACCACTTGTCACTACCGAGTCACAACTTGTATCTTTGGTTGCAAGCGTTGTCTGTAACAAAACATCCTTCCAATGTCAATTTCAATGCAACTCGTTATTTATTTAATCAAAAGCATTCACATATTCTCTAATTTTATGAAAACCACCAATTACATACAACAAAGCAGTTTCCTTTTCAATCTCAGTACGAATGGAGAGGAAAAGGAAGTTTCAAAGATATCTTCAAATTAATTAATCATCTTGTCAAGACTTTCATGCCAGTTTTTCTATAACAACTCACCATTAGTTTAATAAAAAGCATATATATTCTCTGGGATGCTGAAACCACCAATTACATAACATAAAGCAAACATCTTTTCAGGGAAACACAGTTTTACATAAAGAATTTCTTTTAATTCTACCAATAATCAACCACTAAGACCAAGTAACTTATAGTGAAACTCAAAATGTAACAAATCCATTCTTACCGACTGAGTATGTTGGCGAAAGTAGCCATTCTCATACACCAGATGAGACACCTGCTTCTGCAACCTTTCGTTTTCCTCCATGAGAAGCTTGTTCATGGCAGTCAGCTTCCTGTTCACCGATTGAAGCCGGGATGCCTCTTTCCTCTGCTTCTCCCTGCATCTGAAATATCAAAACCAAATGAGAATCTATGTAGTTTAGTACAAGCAAAAAGTCCATTAAAATAGAACAAATCACAGACGAAAACAGAAACAGAAGAAATAGTAGTAAAAGTACTTTCCCAAACAAGTGCCTTATCCTTGGATTAGAGTTGATAAAAGGATATATACCTCCTATTTTGGAACCAAACTTTGATTTGTTTAGGTTCAATGTTGGAGAGGATAGGGCACTCCCGGATGAACTGTTGGCGGCGAATGGAGCTGGGTTTAGGGCACTCATGATACAGCCTTTCAAGGGCTTCAACCTGCTCAGGAGTATACCGAACATATTTCCCATTGTCCATATTCACTGCCTGCTTTCCTTCCTTGCAGGACATTGCCATCTTATCTTCAATTTCACCACAATTCCTCCTTCAAAAAGTAACCCCAACAAACTAACACTCCTTCAAAACAAAGCCCAACTGTCTTCCTTAATGTAATTCCACAAAATCAAACTACAGAAACCCTAACAGCTTAATTTAATCAAACATTAGGGAATTCTAAGAAGCACGAGAAAATACATGATACTGACTTACAACAGCTTACACCCAAAATCTGAAGTGAGCTTGCAGGGTTTTTTTCCAATTAATTAAAGTCTCAGAGCTAGAATTTGGGGCAGCTGGAAATCTTCAAGCAAAGAAGTACCCTTTAATGTTTAATTGTAAAAAGCCAAGATAGAGATAAAGCCACCAGAGACAGCGATATCCAGATAGGAAACATCGTTATCCTCGTTTTGGCTAATATTAGACAACCCCTAAGCACAAGAAAAGCATAAACCTTCGAGATCAGAGCTCAACACCAAAGATCTATTCCCCCAAAAAAACTAAAATTTTGCTACCAGAATTCAAACCAAAATACAATTGAACAAGGTAAAACCCTCAAACTAGAACACCAAGTCTGTGCAGAGATCTTTCAAAGCCAAAACGGCTCCATATGCCGCCGGTCCAAACTCCGAAAACAATCGTCCCTAACCTCTGAAACATTTTCTACAGATTAATAATATCATGAAAAAAGGGGGAGAAGGAAAGCTTCCAGGTTTTGAGAAAAGTTGAAACTTTAGCTACTTGTGAACGAAAGATTTAAAAAAAAAACCCAAAACGAGAAATTACAAAAGAATGAAGGGTGAAAAAGAAAAGCAGTTTTTAAACAACCTCCTCCCCACTCGCTAAAATGTAAAAAAAGCTAATTACTTTGGTATTGGTTTTTTGTTTTTAGCTTTGTTTTGATGATGCTTTTGCAGGTGTTTGAGTGTGGCTTTTTCATTGGTTCGTCGCTTTCGACTACAGACAGTAGGAGAAGAGAGAGACTGTTTTGTCTTCCAGCTCCACTGTGTGGGAAAATGGGATGACCACTTTTCTTTTCTTTTTTTTCCATCCTTCAAAGTTTCTTAATTGACCAATGTGTCCTTCTCTTTACAATTTTGGATGCGATGTCATCATGTTAGGTTAGGTGGTTATTTTTTTTGCCTTTTCGGGTGGATTTACCATGAAAATTATTCTATTTGACATTTTATTATTTGCTATTGAATGTCAATTTTGTATGCCTCAATCCATCTTTTTTTTTTAAATCAAGTTAAAAAAAGAATTCCATATATATGATGAGATCTTAACTCTTTTAGTTAATTTATTGCCAATTTAGAGAGCATAATTAAATTCAATTTTTGTGTGACAGCACAAATTCTGATTAGCACAATACAAATGTATACTACCTCCAATTTTTTACTGTTCATTTACACATTTCTCATTTTTTAATGAAACAATTAATAAGGTTATGTAAATACTACTCTAACCCTTCATGAAATTTTGAAATATATTACTGTTTTAGATTTTCATACCTTGATTAAATAAATGCTAAAAAAATTGAAAGAGTGATACATTAAAATTTGATAACATCTTAAATACACAAATTCAAGTCACGCAGATTTCAAAAAATTGTAATATAACAATAATAGTTCATTATTATGATAATATAACTTAAAAAAATGTTAGTGTTGATAGTTAGTGGTAGGAATGAAAAAGAGTACAAAAATAGATGAGTAAATATGAAAAAGTGGCAGGAAAGAAGGACAAAATGGTAAAGAGATAACAAAAAATAGAAAAAGAGGGAGGGGGTTGCGTGGGACAGAGAGGACAGAATGATGGCTTTTTTTGCATGCGTCTTCGCCTCGGCCTCCGTTTTAAAAGCTCAATCCTTATTTTCTTTTTACTTCCAATAAATAAATGCTACGTATCCTTATAATTACACCCATACGTATACAACCTGTAAAATACGTATAGGCTTAATACATTTAAGAGCCCTGTATTTGTCACAGAACTTCTT
>CATIWQ010039130.1:0-21560 GCA_949673415.1 Euphorbia schlechtendalii
TTTGGCAAGGATGAGTGGTGAGTAACATTCAAGAGCAACATTCCAAGTAAGTTTCAATTTATATTTCAATGCAACATGAATTAGTATAAGTTATATAGTTTTAGTTTAATGCTTCCGATAAGTTTAAGTGGAGTAATATCTAATGGTATTCATACTATGAGTTTTATATGCAAATCTCGAATAAGTCCTATAAGGATTAAGTTTGTTTAAATTATTAGGAAACTATAGCCATAATACTTTGAAATTGATCAATAAAGGATGTGGCTATTAAAGAAAATATCAAAAGAAAGAGAGGATAACCAATGAGTTATGCAAAAGGTTAGGAATGGTATGGAGCAGAAATTGCAACCATTCATTGAGTGAAAAAAAAGAAAAGAAAGCATAGCACGAAAAATGGGTGCAAAGTACAAAGTATTTCAAAAACATATGCTTAAAGGAAAAAAAATGAGAGAGTGGTATGGAGCATAAAATGCAATCACTGAAAAAAGGGGAGAGTGGTATGGAGTATAAAATGCAACCATTGAGAGTGTTTTAGCATCCTAGGTTACCTAAAAATACCTTGAGAGAAATTAATCAAAGTGTGCTTTCTATATCCTTTATACTTTTTTACTATGCTTAAGAGAAGGTAATATTCGAGTATGCATATAATCCTTATATGAAGATGCGATTCGGTTGACTCTCCATTAAGAACAAAGGTATGCAACTAAGCTATATAAATTGCACATTACTAATTTGTGGGAAATTTTGAACTTCTACTTGAAATCTTTTGCAACGTGGAATGTGGTACTCACTGCAATAGTCTTTCACCAAATGAGGTATGAACTTGTTTACCAATCTATACACTTCTGTTGAATTTACCTTGAGGACAAAGCCAAAGTTAAGTGTGGGGGTATGATAAGTGTATAATTACTCTTATTATCATATTAATTTTACACATTAAACACTATGAATCAAGTCATTTTTATACTTCATATAAAAGATTTCACATGGTATGTTGTTGTTTTTTATACAAATGCAGATACTTGGTAAATCTTGGGAGTAAAATGATTAAAAGTGGAATTCTATGAAAAAAGAATGAAAAAGGTGCAAAAAGATGCGTGGAACTCAAAGATTTGACTTAGGATCGAAGCTGTCAAAGATCGGTGAAATAGGAAGGATGATTCTGAAGAAAAATGCAAATCATGGTCACGACAATCATTCGCGGTAGTGACTTGTTCTTCTTCAGAACAAAAGTCTGCCAATCAAAGATTCATGGTCGCGACATGTATATCACGATCGCGACTTGGACAATTTTCTAGTATTATCTTCTTAACTATCAACCGCTAGATAAGCATGATCAATAGCCATCAACTACCAATGAAAAGACACTTATCAGAAGTTAACCAATCAGGAAAAGGTGCCTATCGATTATGGATTAAATCAAAGCTTCTCAACCAAACACAATGAAGAGATGCAATCATTCACCAATGGACACGACACTTCGTTTGGATAGATGCAACCCTTCAAACTCTATAAATAGGGCTCCAAACCTAACTAATTTCGTGCAGAAGAGAGGGGTGAAAGATAGTGCATAGTGTATAGATAGAGAATAAATATCTAGTTTTGCTACGTTCATAAGCGTTAGCGAGAAAATGTTTAAGTGATTCAAATCCCCGTTTTGATCATTATATTTCTCTATATTCTCAAGCGATTGTTGTATAAGTGTACTTACAAATCACTTATCAATAAAAGTTTTTGTTCTTCAATATTCGTTTATTCGATATTGGCAAAGAATAGCATCCTAACAGAGGTTTTGTACGGGCCGAGACCGAATTCAAAGCAGACGTAGGAATTGTGGGAATTGACGACTCTCATTAATGAGTGGATACGGTTTGATCAACTTTAGCTTTCACTTGCATACCTTACAAATTTTCTTTGCTTTCTACTTATACTTTCTATTTCAAAGTTTATGATATGTCTATGTGTCATAATGCGTATTACATGTTAAGTCTTTTATGTTAATCAAGTTATATGCGTTGGAGTTAATTTTAAGAGTAGTTTTAGGGTTAACAATATCTTGTATAATCTCTGGATCTGTGATATAACGCTATTTAGTGAGCCAACATTTTTGGAATGGTAACTTGCTAAATGTGGCTATGTGAGAGCGACCCGTACTAAGCATAGTATTGATGTTGTCCAGGTTTATATAATTGTCTTATTTCGTTTGTGCTAGATTTGGAAAAGTTATTTCATGTGTTGCTCTGCGATGAATCATTGAACATCCAAGTGTTTTGAACCGAGTTTGTTAGAGTAGTTTAGTGAATCATAACATCTTTGTTGAACTTGCATGTTTTCTCTGCTATACTTATTCATAGTGAAAATCTTTATATTTAGATTCTCTAATCTTCCACATCTATATTTACTCAACTTTTCATTTTAATCTTCCTATCCAAAAATCTCAAATCGATTTTTATTTTCTTTAATTTGTTTTTCCCTTGTTGATCTTTAGACTTGGTTCCTTCCCTGTGGGTTTGATATCTTTTAAAACTACATCGCAACTGTATACTTGCAGTTATCATCATTTTTCTATTTGATAAGAGGTATTGACAGCACCTGCTTTTACGTGAACAAATTTTTGGCATTATTTTTAAGGATAAGCCTTACGAAATGAGTGTAGCCAAGTCTTGTGAATAAGTTATTAAACTTATCAGTAGAAAAGTGGCAAGCCCGACCAACTATCGTCGCTTATTCATTAGCACGTTCAGAGGGTTCATGATGTGGTGTCCAACCCAGAGGCCACCCTTAATAACGATGATCCAACTAGTTAGCCAAGAACAGGGGGACCTTCTACCTCTCATACGGTGTACCCAGCTCCTACTGCCTTGTACCTGTTCTGGGTGGGACAAAGTTCGCTTGGTAAACCAACGTTCACAATAGGACCTTTTTATTGAGGAGTGGCCCAATAACTTATTCCTAATTGGAGTGCGATGTTTCCTTCACAATTCTAGGCTACCCCTCAGCTGCCCATTTTCGCAGTAACTCCCAGTGGAACTACCTTTCCCCAGGGGTAATATGGCTTCTATTAAGGCAGTGGGAATGTTATTCTCCAGCAACCAGACATGGTAGAATTATGGTAATAGTTCTTGGCCACTCATGGTGGTCATCTAATGAACACATACCCTGCGCAGTCGACAGTTGGGTAAGAAGATAACTTACCACCAAACTTTGTGATGCCATAGTTTGAGAAGTACGTGGGTTCTTGAGACCCGCGTGCTCACCTAACACATTATCAAATCGCGATTAGGGTATTAAGGGTCAGCAAATGGATGATGGCTAAGCTCTTCATCGTCACCTTGGGCCACCTAGTCAATGAATGGTATAGTCACCTTCCGTTAGATGTAGCTTTTGATTGGAACAGTCTTGCTCAGGCTATGATGGGGCATTATGGTTTCAACACTCAATGGAAACCCCAATGCAAAATTTAGAGGCTATAAGGCAAAAGCATGGTGAAAGCTTCAAATCGTATTGTTAGCGTTGGATGGCCACACAGGTCAGGCTTCGGGCTCATTTGACCTTGCCAGAGATGAAAACCATACTCTTTGATGGCGCACTACCATCTTACAAAAACAAGTTTAGGTCTGATATTTTCTCCAGCTATTGAGAAATGTTTGATAAGGTAGACAGGATGGAACATTTCGAATCCATGGATTAACCTATGGGGAAACCTCCCAAAGGGAACTAGAGCGGGAAGATACCAGCGGGATGATGATGTAATAAATTAGCTTTTAGCAACTTTACCCATGAGGCCTCTAAGATTTTTTAATAAATTGAACTTTATTTACTTACTTGATATCTTACTGATTGACATCAGGCATTCTCATAAACATATGCATAATGTTTTTAGCATGTATGACACATCATGTGATGAAATTAGTTGGGTATAAATGGATACCATACAATAAGTTCAAATGATTTGACTCTTGAGGGAAAGTGAGAGATAAACACAGGTACTTAGACAAAGCGTGATAGCATTTGCCTTATCCTATAAAGACGTAAAATAGATAAAAAGATCTCCGAGCATGAAACGTCCACTGACAATTAAGTCAATCTAGCAAAAGTCAAAATGGTTGAAACCATAATGGTTAAAAAGTCAACACAGCAAACTGAAGTTAAGTTCCTCCAAAAAGGGTCAAGCGACCAGCAAACAATGCCAAAGACACAAAGAAGGGTCAGATCATTGTGCATGTCAACAACTCCATCACACGGCTCACCAAAACTTATGGGCCAATCATGACACTGTTGAATGTAAACTGTTCACCCTCGATGGAATCAAGCTACACTCTATACACCCAATGGATCTGAAGCCTCTGATCCCCGACGTATCACTTATTATTAGAGAATGAATTGATAAAGAAACGTTGATTATCAATACTCATCACCTCATACATCTCAAGCTAGCAAAGTAGTATAAGAACCAACCAATCGATCAGAAATGATGAACAAGATAACAACTGAAATCATGAACATGAATTGATAACTGATCTATCAGTCAAATCAACCAAGACTAGTACAATTACTATCACGCATAGGTGAAAGAAATAAATCGGTAAAAAGCGGTACCAACAAAAAAAATTTGAAACTAGCCAATCAATTAGCACTCTGTTAGTTGAGCAAAAATTAGGGATATTCCGCTGAGTTGAAAACCCGAAAAGGGTTGCTCAGGCAAGACTTAGTACATTGAGAGAAAAGCAAACACATTGGTTAGAAAACCTGAAAGGGCTAATCGATGGCAGGAGTCAAATCATTTGAAACATTTATACCCCTGTTAAGTTCATCAATGAATTGTCATTTTTACTAAATCTTTATGCATATGCTTATCTTGATTGCTTTGCATACCAATGGTAAAATATCGCAAGTAAACATCCAAAAAATAAAAAAATAAAAACAAAAAAAAAGAGAAAAGAAAAAATGAGTCTGTTGGATTGAAAACCTGAAAGGGCAATCCAGGCAAAAATTAAGATATGGTTCGATAGATTGAAAACCCGTAAGGGTGGTCTATGCAGAAATTAGAACTAAAGAAACACCCAATTCATCATCTCATCCTTGGAATGACACAGGACATCATTTATCTCTTCCAGAACTTAGGATGAATATCTTCTGATCATCACAACACATCAAGCAAAAAGGTTTCCAAACTATCAAAGTGAGCATCTTCAACACAATGTGGGATCAAACTATTGAACCCATGGTCGTCACTCTAAATGACTCATCCGTGGAATCCCTGATAAGACAAATCATAGGGGCACCCATGCATGGGTAAAGGGAAGGCTCTTCAATGAATGAAGCCCACAATGCCTACAACAGACGAACATACATCATGTAATAAATATTGCCCATGCATAAAACCATGCATACATTACATTCGCATCATGTCATTTACAAATAAAGATGATGCCAAAGTTGGGCAACACCTTCCTAGTAAACAAGAAACTCCACCTCCACTTGAGAAACTTGCAAACACCAAGAAGGATGATGGCTCACTCAAGCCTACTTAGGCCTTGTTCAAACAACACTACAACATCACAAAAGTCTCCTAAAACAATAGAGCAGTTTTTAGGACATCCCTAAATTTTCATTAAACTCATTTCTTCATCATGTTTTAATTTTTTATTGAATGGGTAAAAATTTTGATTGAGTTTATTTTGCTTCGCATAAACTCAATCAAAATGATTAAAACATGCATCATAAAATATATTAACATTATACTTTTCTCTGATTTGTCACAGGAAGCAAGTCAACATCCTACCAAGGAAATTTAAAACATAAAAGAAGAAAGAAATGGGTATCTCAAATGGTTCACCTTTGAAATGGATTCAAGCACCCTGCTTTGGTAGTTCTAACGTCAAAGCCAACTGAAGGTCAACTCACAAGGGGCACACAAGGATCGTAATCGAAGAAAGAGACGATTGACGACTATTAAAGGGACACCGTAGAAAGACACTATAGACCCGCCCACAAGGGGCATCAAGCACCAAAGGATCCCGAAGAAAGAAATGGACACGATGCTAGAAAGGAAGGCCCACATCATCATCGATCGAGGATAAAGATGCCACCAGCCGCACTGGTCAGGTTTATTCTCAATCCCTCCGCTCCATTTCGTGTGATCATACTAGTTACACAACCAGCAGTGATCACACGAGGGGTAGCTGTGAGCAAGAGATTTTGTACCAACTCGCGTGTTCGATGATAACGCCTTTTCGTGATTTTATCCTTGAATCACACAAGTTTTTACTGTCTGAATGATCTTCAAATGGGAGCTCTCCTCATTAAAAAATAATGTTTTGGGTCCTAAATAAATATTTAGGACCATAAAAAATATTTAAAAGCCTCAAAAAAAAATTTAAAGGCTTAAAATATTTTTAAGGATCTATATAAATAATTAAGGGTTCAAAATATTTCAATAAAATCGTGTTTTTGGAAAGAAAATATATATATTTTAAATTAAAATAAATGTGTATATATAAATAAATATATCTACATAATTAAAAAAATAAGGACAACATTAGCCTCACAAGCGAGGCTAATGCTCTCCTCGCTAGAATGCTGGCAAGGACAGCAATGGCCTTGACTGTAAATACAGGCGAGGTTAAATTCCCCCTGTAAATAGGAGGAATTTTCAGTTGTTTTAGGGATGTGATTTTTAATAAAAAAATTCTTTTTTCTTCAAGAAACGACCTGAAAAATTTAGAAAAAAAAATATTTTTTTTCTCGAATAAAGATGGAGAAAGTTTTACTAAAAAGAATATTTTTTTCTTATGAAATAATTCCAACTTTTTTACTACAATTTTTATCTTTCTTTTCTTTAATTATATTAGGATCTAAAACACATTTGGGTTCCGAATTTTATTATTTTCAAATCAATTTTCTTTTATCTTTTTTTCAAAAATCCTCAGATATTCTTGGACCTAAAATAAATTTAGAGTCCAAGTCTGAATATTTTTTGGATAAAAATAACATATTTTCGCAAAACAATCACAACTAAAAATGAACGAGGAACGCTCACGGGGATCAAACGAATACACCGGGAAATTGGGAAATGGGCTCTAGTGCAAGTGGGAGATTGTTAGACATTATGTATTCCTTAGAGGCATTAGAATGATATATATTCATTAGTTATAATGTCCAAATGGTAATCAAATTATTATTAATAATAAAGGCATATTTATTATTTATCAATGTTTATTTAAATTATGTATCTCGCTAGTATCATATATATGTGTTATTAAATATATGCACATTGAGAAGACAAAGTCCATGACTAATTCACAGAGTGAAAGTGCAAGGACATAGTGGAAGCTAGTGAGAATTGCACACATGTTACTATGACTAGTCTAAATATCCCAAGTCATAGTTTCATTGAGATTGGATATCAATGAAGTGGACAAACTAGCATGTGTAGGCTTACTCCTTGGATTGGATCCAAGCAGCCAATCTCAAGAGTTGAAGGTGGTACCTTGAGTTAACATATGAATGTATTCGGGTAATACATTGGAGATTGTTATAAGACAGACACTTAGAAATAACTATATCCATGTGTTGGTGTCATGTCTTATTGTAGTAGCGGTACGAGTATCTTCAGACCTGAGGTACCGGTTATTGCGTAGGAGTTGCTATACTTTGGGTCATATTTATTCATACCCTATGATTAGGATGATATAGATGATTACGGGTACAGCGATGATCACTTGTTGGTATACCGAGTAGTCAAGATGGATCCATCACTCCTGATATAGTGATCTAGTGGGAGTTATACCTTAAGGAATCTTGTTAAAGAGACACTCATAAAACACTGATCAGAGTATAAGATTGATAGAACGGGTTTCTAGTCAATCTTGATACATTATGGCGAGTAGTGTTCTTCGTGAACAAGTCTAATTCCAGGATAGTTATGGCTATTACATGAGCTAACACTTAATTCGAGCTTAATAAATTTGATGGTACTTAACCTGATAGAAATAGTGTATTGTATTGGTTACTATTCCAAAACTGGTTCAAGTCACAAGCACATGATGTTCCGAGTATCGAGGGATCATACCCCTTTGCTTGAAAGCCCATTTCATCTTCTAGAGTTATTGGGTTCCATATCTGTCAGGAACACTGAGCCTAAAGGTTCTTGGATGGGATGCCAAGTTTATGTTAACCTCTATCGGCTCTTTACTTGAAATCCTATGAGGTCACATACTTTAGGTCCTCATTGGACTAAGTAAAGAACTTATAGACTAGGTCTATGCTGAGAATATTAAGAATGTCAAAATTGTTAGATGAATTATTAATTAGTTGGACCAAATAATAATTAAAAGTTTAAGGAAATAGGTTTTGGAAAAATTGTACAAGGGCGAGCAAGGGAAATTTTTCCTATTGTAAGTGGGCCTCACGAACACGGGATGTTTACGGGTTGGGGCCTGCGAGGGTGCCCTGTGAACATTTTTTTTTGCGGGCCACTAGCATGCACTGACTCATGGGCCAGCGCATGCTGGCGGGTAGTAGGCTCGCAAGTGCTGCGAGCTTACTGCGTAGGCCCAGGTGCAACTCACAAGCTAGGCTTGTGGGACAGTCTACAAGCCTAGCTTGCGAGGGCTTACCTTGTGGCAGTCGCTTAGCCTGTATATGTGGGTTGTGCGAGCGGGTTGACCCGTGCGGAGTTGGAGCTCTACGCGGAAACCCACTTATGGGATGGACATTGCTAATTTAAGGGAGCTTTTTGCTCCCCTCCCATTATAGATAGTGTTCCACCCTCTCCTTTCTATTCATTTCAGCTTAGCCTTCCTTTTGAGTTTTGGCATCTCTTCTTCGCTAGCTTTTTGAGAGATCCTCCATGAGTTTCTCTTTCATCACAAGAATTCTTTTAAAGGCTTGTTCATATTTTATGGAGAGCCTTCTAAGTTATATTTTTGGATTGGGCTTCGAGTGGTCTAGATAAACCTATCTACTAACGAGTTTTTCCTCAATAGAAGGTTTTGGTCGGTGAAGGTCCGTGAGGATCAATCATAGAGGTTGTCCTTATTTCGATGCTAGTGCTAATGGAGTGTTGTCGAATAATTCTAAGGGAGTGTCGTACCAAGGGAAGGCACTCACCAACTGGTAATGCTCTTAAGTTAGATGCTAGGTTGCTTTTATTAAGTTTTATAAACCTATGAGCATCTATGAAATGTTTTAACTTAGATTATATCAATCGTAGCATTCTTAGGTGTTCCTTTATTGTTAATTTTAAGTTTTGAAATTCTGCCTTGCAAGTTTGCATGTTCAATAACTCCCTTAATTAACCAGCATAACTAAACCTAAGTCCTAGTGCAGTTTATCCGTTGTCTAGTAACCACTACGATACATGGTTGCCCTTGAATTGGTTGAGTCAGTATTTTATTATTATTTTATCTTCTATTTTAGTTTTCAAGCCCACAAACTCTCATAAAGAATAACAATTTGGTCACTCTAGTCGTTCAAATTAAGATTTACTTGACAAATATTGTTCCCTGTGGCTTCGACCCTTGTTTACCACTAACTACAAGTTACTTTTCGCCTAGGGATCATTTTTTATGGTCTCGACAACTATTAGTCTATATGAGGTAACTAAAAATCATCCTTCGAGGAGCCTTTATTGAGGTAATGGAAGTCGATGCATTCCCTAACTTTACCATCTTTCTTGGCCACATACACTACATTTGCCAGCAATTCAGGATATTTGATAACCTCCAAGAATCTAACCTTGCTCTGCTTAAATATCTCTTGTTTTACCTTCTTGGCTCATTCTTGTCTTAGCCTTCTTAGCTTTTGTTAGATTGACTTGATAATAGGATCAGTAGGAATTTGATATTCGACTCTGGATCTACCAACCCGGGCATGTCATCATAGGACCATATGAAAGATGTTACGTGTGATTGCATTGTTTTGATTAACTTTCCCTCTTGTTTGGAGGTTAAATTGTTGGTAATATAGATCATTTTAAATTCAACATTTGTTCCTAAGTTTATTTCCTTGGTGGTTGTATCATGAATACCAAAAACGTTGGATGCATGCTTTAATGAATGCATGAAATTATTATAAAAAACCACCGTACAAATAAGCAAAGTCATCATCATTATTATTATTATTGAACGAGTACATATTGTCAGTTTAAAGATGTTGGAAATTGAAATATAATTTCATCATCTTCTTCTTCAGTGTGTCGAGGTGAAATGTGCTTTCGCTGATGCTAGCAGTATTACCTATATTTCCCTTTCCTTTTACCAATAGTTTTTAGCCACTATTCTATTACTATCTCTATTTGATTTTCAACAGCTTCTTTACCCAACTTTTTAACTTTCTTAATAATGAAATGTTCTCTAGAAACTTGGTTATCTTATCAGCGAACTCTCGTATTTTGTTTTCAGTCATTGTGGTCTTTTTTGCCATTAAGGTTTGCCAAATTGTGACCATCGTGTTTTTCCTTAGGAACTAGTTCAACTGGAATAAGCAATTCAACAGGTTGATCTGAAATGAGTGCTTCTTTGGTTGTTGCTTCAATCTGTATCTCGGGGCAATCATTGCTATGTAACATGTTAATAATGGGTCCTTGACCGAGTTTGTTGAAATAAAGCCACACATGAGAAGATTTTGAAGCCCAAGATTTTTCCCCCATTTACGATAATTTCCTCAAAAATGCCCCTAGTAAGGTGTCTCATTTGGGCAAGTGAAGATGCCAATCATATTGATTCTTTTACCAAGGTTTTCTTCATTCCTTCTCTTTGTAGCCTAATGCTGCGAGTAGGTGCGATCCCATCACAAAGTTGAAAGTTGGAGGGCCCTATCTCATGCACCAAGCCCGAAACCTAGGTTAAGGAGCTTACACATGTACTCTTGAATCCAATCTAACCATTGAACAAGGTCTTTATCCTCTTTGGTATTTGATTATTGTTGTCAAGAGTCCATCTAATTTGCCGCACCCTAAACAAACTCCAGCTATGGTAGATTCTTCATCTACTTCTACAATTATAATTGTGCCCTTGAATTGCACTTTCACTTTCTAATGTAAAGCGAAGGGTACCCTTCCTAAGGCATGGAACCAAGGACATCCCGATAAGAGTGAAAAGGTTACGGGTATGTCAATGATGGTGAAGGTATTTTGTGATTCAATCTCCGCCACTTTCATTGTAGTTTCAAAGGTGCTCAGGATTGATCTCTTTGAGTCATCATAAGCTCTAATTACAATGCCAGACTTTTTCAGCATTTCCTCGCTTAGACCAAGGTAGGATAGCCTTCTGAACTTTTATGCAAAATTATCTCAACTCTAGAATCGATGGTGGAATTAGTTTCAGGGTCATCTTAGTCGGTTTCATAATGTGTATCATTAGAAGGTTCGCCTAAGTTATCCAAACTTCCATCTTTGATTTCTGACCCATCAGATTCCCCTTCCCCCATGATTCATTATCTTTCATATTTGGATAAAATGGGAAGTCTCGATTGTCATTGTCAAAGGGGAAATTAGGCTCGTCTTTTGGATCTGCAAAATAGCCATCCATGTCATATTCTTCCTCCAAATCATCATAAAATCGCTTTTCAAGTGTCATCTCACTATGTATGGAGCTTCCATTTGGGTTGCGAGCCTCAAGCCTCTTTTGAGGAGTTGGGAGTATGGTTATACTTCCTTGAAGTAAGTCAAATGATGAGCTGAGGGTAGCCCAATTTGCACTATGGTTTTTTATGGTTAATTAAGGAAGTAATTGAATATGCAAATTTGCACGGCTGAATTTCAAAACTTAAGAATAACCCTAAGGGAACTCCTAAGCATGTCATGATTGATATAATTTAAGTTAAAACGTTTCATAGATGCTTATAGGTTTGTAAAACTTAATAAAAGAAACCTAGCCTCTAAGTTAAGAGCATTACCAATTGATGCATGCCTTTCCCTTTGGTGTGGCACTCCCTTAGAACAATTGGACAGCCCATTAGCACTAGCCTCCAAAATAGGATAGCCTCTATGATTTATCCACACGCGTCCCGAACGACCAAAACCTCCCATAAAGGAAGAACTTGTTGGTTAACAGTAGCTGCTAGACAACTCGAATATCAACCCAAAAACATAACTTAGAAAGCTTTTTCCAAAATATGAATAAGCCTTCAAAGAATTCTTGCGAAAGCCGAGAAACTCAGGGAGAATCTCGTAAAATGCTCATGAAGAAATATGTCAAACTCATAAGTAAAGGCTAAGCTGAAGTGATTTGAAAGGGGGAAGGAGAAGGCTATTCATAGCCTATGGGAGAGAAAAAATGCTCCCCACCAATCCCACACGAGCTTGTAAGCTCGCGTGGGCTGCTATGCAAGATTTCTTAGGCAGTTACTTGCTGCGCAAGGTAATGCCCACCTCATGGACTTGCCTTGCTTGTTGCTGGCCTTGCGAGAAATGTCAAAAGCCTACTGAAGCACGGGCTTGAGACAAGCCTCGCAGGCCTCTATAAGCGTTGGCAACGCTTGCAAGGCCTGCTTGCGGGCTTTCTCACAAGCATTGCTAAGCAGCGCTTGCTAAGCAGCATGCCCATGAGCGATTCTAGCGCAGGCTCACCTTGCAGACTCTTGCGAGATTTCTTGCAAGATCCACTTGCAGCACTGTGGTTCGGTTTTCCCCCTTCCTTTCCAACATATTGGTCAGACCAAAATATGGTCCAGCAAAATTGAGTTTGACTCTCCTTTTTATTCTCATTATAGACCCTGTCTATAAGTTCTTTACTTAGTAAGATAGAGACCCAAAGTGTGTGACCATATACCATCCCGAAGTATAGAGGTGCCAGAGGTTAACCTAAAATTGGCTTCTCATCAAGGAACCTTTAGGCTTAGTGTTCTATATCGATATAGAACTCGATAACTCTAGACAATCAAATGGGCTATCTAGCAAAGATGTATGGTCCCCCGATACTCAGAACGTGACATGCTTGTGACTTGATCTGGTTCTACAATAGTAACCAATACAATACACTACTTTCATCAAGTTAAGTACCATCCAGTTTATTGAGCTTGGATTAAGTGTTAGCTCATGTAATAGTCATAGCTATCTTCGAGTTAGACTTGTTCACGAAGAACGCCACTCATCATAATGTATCAAGATTGACTAGAAACTCATTCTATCAATCTTATACTCTGATCAAAGGTTCATGAGTGTGTCACTTCAACAAGAGGCCTTAAGGTACAACTTCCATTATATTACTATATTAGGAGCGATGGATCCCATCTTGACTACTTGGCTTACCAACTAGTGATCATCACTATACCTGTAATAACCCATATCATCTTGACCACCAGGGTATGAATAAGTATAACCCAAATTATAGCAACTCCCACATAAGGTAACTAGTATATCAGGTCTACGGATACTTGTACTGCTACTACAATAAGACATGACACCAACACATGGATATAATTATTTCTGAGTGTTTTTCTCATAGTAATCTCTAATGTATTAACCGAGTACATTCATGTGTTAACTCAAGAAACCACCTTTAGCTCATGAGATCGACTGCTTGGATCTTATCCAAGGAGTAAGCCTACACATGCTAGTTTGTCCTCTTCATTGATGTCTAGTTTCAATGAACTATGACTAGGGATATTTAGAATATTCATAGTAACACATGTGTGCAATTCTCACACCACATAGCTCTCACTATGTCATCACACTTTCATGCTATGAAGTAGTCATGGACTTTGTCTTATCAATGAGCATATACATAATAGCAAATATGTATATATATGATACTGGAAAAATACATAATTTAAATAAACATTGATAAATAACAAAGATGCCCGTATTATTGATAACAACAATCTGAAAATGTTTGTACATTATAAATAATAAAGATACATCGCACTAATTTTCTCAAACGCGTACATCATTTCTAACAATCTCCCACTTGCACCAGAACCAATTACCCATGTCCTTCATACCATACTCATTAACATGCTTATCATGCTTAACCTGATTCAATCGCTTCGTTAGCCTATCCACTAGTATCTAATCCGTAGGGATGTATTCTAAGCTTATACCCTTTCTAGCTACTATCTCTTGAATGAGATGGTACTTTCTAAGTACTTGTCCATTTCTATGACGATTCCATGGTTCCTTTTCCTGAGCAATAGCCCCATTGTTATCGCAATAGACCATTATTAGATTTACAATGCTGGACACCACACAGAGATAACTAATAAATCCCTTAAGCCAGATAGCTTGCTTAGATGCTTCAGAAGCATCTATATACTCAGATTCAGTGGTTGAATCAGCAGTCATATCCTGTTTGAAACTTTTCCAAACAACTGCCCCTCCATTTAACATAAGTACATAACTTAGCTGGGACTTGTAATGGTCCCTGTCAAACTGAAAACTCGTGTCAGGGTATCCCTTCATAGAGAGATCACTTTCTCCATAAACAAAAAACATATCCTTCATCCTTCATAAGTACTTGAGGATAGTTTTAACAACATCCACTACTTCTCACCTAGATTAGATTGAAATCTGCTCGTGACGCTCAACAGAAGTGAGACGTCAGGCCGAGTTCATACCATAACATACATTATGGATTCTATCGTAGAAGCATTGGGTATTTCACTCATGCACAATCTCTCTTATGTTCTTGGACACTCAGATTTAGAAAGGTTATTCACGTGAGACATTGGGAGATAACCCTTCATTGACTGCTCAAGGCTAAATCTAGCCAAAACCTTGTCTATGTAAGTACTTTTGAGAAAGACCTAGCAGTTTTTAGATCTATCATGGTAGATCTTTATACATATTATAAAGTTATTTCTCCATGATCTTTCATGGAGAACTTCTTTGACAGCCATGACTTTACTATTTGAATAAAAGGAACATCGATTCCTATCAGCAATATGTCATCAACATATAATACAAGGAAAATGATCACAATCCCACTAGCCTTCTTATATACACAAGGCTCATTATTATTTGATACAAAACTAATTTCTTAGATTGTCTCTTCAAACCCAATATTCCAACTCCTTCATGCTTGCTTAAGTCCATAAATGGACCTTTGCAATTTTCATACCATCGAGCCATCTTGGGATGTAAAACCTTCAGGTTGTATCATGTATACATCTTGATCAAGGTTCCCGTTGAGGAATGCTATCTCACATCCATATGTCAGATCTCATAATCTTTATGAGTAGTGATGGCAAGGAGTATTTTGATAGACTTTAATATAACCACTAGTGAAAAGAATTAATTATAGTCAATGCCTTCCTTTTAACTATAACCTTTTGCAACTAGCCTTGCTTTATAGGTAATCACATTACCATCCATGTAAGTTTTCTTCTTGAAAACCCACTTGCATCCTATGGGCTTAATCCCACTTGGAGCATCAACCAAGTTCCAGACATGATTTTCGTACATGGAGTCCATCTCCGGCTTCATGATTATAAAGCATTTTTCATACTCTGAGCCTTCCATTGCCTCCTTGTAATTATTGGGCACATCATCATCCATAAGGAAGATGTGCTTATCATCTGTGATGAAATAACCGTATCACTCGGGAACGATTAAAGCCCGACCTGACCTACACAATATCAGTGTTATAATAGGTTGTTCTATGCTTACACTTTCTTGTGTAATAGGTGCAAAAGCAATCATTTGATTATCTATTTGATCCTCTTGAGCATCTAGCTCAATATTGCTCCCACTAGCTTTCACAAGTTTGTGTTCCTTCTTGAGGAACTGAGCATTCCTAGAACCAAATACCTTTTGTTCCTTTATATCATAGAAGGTATAACACATAGTCTCCTTAGGGTAACCTACAAACAGACACATGTCAGACTTAGCACCAAGTTTATCTGAACGTGACCTCTTTACATTAGCAAGACATCCCCAAACTCTCAAGTGAGAAAGAGCTGCTTTTTTGCCACAGCACATTTCGTATGGTGTTTGATCAATTAATTTCAAGGGCACTCTATTTAGAATATAAATTGTGCTCTCAAGTGCATTACCCCAAAAGGATTTACTGAAATCTACTTGGCTCATCATGGAACGAACAATATTGAGTAGGGTTCGATTTCTCCTTTCTGACACTCCATCATGTTGGGTGTATAAGGAGGTGTCCACTAGGATAAAATACCATTATCCCTTAGATAATCCTGAAACTCTTAGCTTAAGTATTCATTGCCTCGATCAGATCAAAGGGTCTTGATACTTTTCTCAACCTGTTTCTCTACTTCGATTTTGAACTCTTTGAATTTCTCAAAACTTTTAGACTTGTGCCTCATTAGGTATAAATAACCATTTTGTGAGTATCATCGATAAAGGTTATAAAGTAGACGAAACCTTCATGTGTTTTAACAATAATCTGACCACATACATCGAAATGTATTATTTCCAAAGTACTTATTGCACACTGACCCTTTCCTTTGGAAGTTTTCTTAGTCATTGTTAGCCACTTTTCTACTGATAAGTTTAATCAATAATGGTTCCAAAATCTCATGAACTGTTGGCTATTCACTGTGCCAAAATCTTGTTCACAAATAAATGTAGGTGTTGTCAATACCTCTTATCACATAGGAAAATGATGATAACTGCAAGTATACAGTTGCAATGTAGTTTTAAAAGATATCGAACCCACAAGGAAGGAACCATGTCTAAAGATATGGAAGGGAAAGATAAAAATAAGGAAATAAACATAGAATTAATATTTTTGGGTAGGAAGATTAGAACGAACAGTTGAGAAAATATAGATGTGGAAGATTAGAAACTCTAAGCGTAGAGATTTTTCATTACGAACAAGTATAGCAGAGAGAAAACATGCAAGTTTAACAAAGATGTTTCGATTCTCTAGATTATCTAACAGACTCTGTTCAAAACACATAGATGTTCAATGATTCATCACAGAGCAACACATGAAATGACTTTTCTAAGTCTAGCGCAAACGAATTAAGACAATTATGAAAACCTGGACAACATCAATACTACGCTTAGTACAGGGTCGGTCTCACATAGCCACATTTAGCAAGTTACCATTCCAAAAATGTTGACTCACTAAAAAGCGTTATATCACGGATCCAGTGATTATACATGATATAGTTAACCCCGAAACTACTCTTAAAATTAACTCCAATGCAGATAACTTGATTAACATAAAAGACTTAGCATGAAATACGCAATATAACACATAGACATATCATAAACTTCGAAATAGAAAGTATAAGTAGAAAGCAAAGCAAAGTTGTAAGGTATGCAAGTGAAAGCTAAAGTTGATCAAACCTTATCCACTCTTTAATGGCAGTCATCAATTCCCCCAATTCCTGCGTCTGCTTGAAATTTGATCTCGGCTCGTACAGAACCTCCGCTAGGATGCTATTCTTTACGAATATCAAACAAAAGAATATTGAAGAATGAAAACTTTTATTGATAAGTGATTTGCAAGTACACTTATACAACAATCGCTCGAATACGTAGAGAAATCTAGTGATCGAAATAAGGATTCGAATCACTTAAACATTTTCTCGCTAACACTTTGGAACGTAGCGATTCTAACTACACAAAAACTATATCTCTCACTTTTTCTAATTCTAATGCCACCTTTTCACTTTGGTGTTGCATGAAATTTGTGAGGAAATGAAGCCCTATTTATAGAGTTCAAAGGGTTGCGTCTATCCAAACGAAGAGTCACATCCATTGGTGAAAGATTGCATCTCTTCAATGTGATTGGTTGAGAGGCTTTGATTCAATCTACAATGGATGGGCACCTTTTCATGATTAGTTGACTCCTGATAAGTGTTTTTTCATTGGTAGTTGATGGCCGTTGATAGCGGTTGATCATGTTTATCTGGCGGTTGGTAGTTAAGAAGATAATACTAGAAAACCGTCCATGTCGCGACCTCGATTGTGATTCGTGACCGTGAACCTTTGATTGGCAGACTTCTATTTCTGAAATGAACAGGTAGCGACCGCGAGGTATTGTTATGACCATGAATTGAGTTTTCTTTAGAAATCTCCTTGCAACTTCACCGATCTTTGACAGCTTCGATTCTAAGCCAAATCTTTAAGTTCCACGCATCTTTTTGCACTTTTTTCACTCTTTTTTCATAGAATTCCATTTTAGATCATTTTACTCCCAAGATTTACCTAGTATATGCATTTGCATCAAAAACAACTACATACCGCGTGAAATCTTTTATATGAAGTATAAAAATAACTTAAACTATAGTGTTTATTGTGTAAAATTATAATGATAATAAGTGTAATTATACACTTATCAGTCATCTTACCCTATAAACAAGGTTTGCATGCCCCATAGGATTCTCATTCCATTGGGGCCAAGTCATCATATTTGTGTAACTTAGTTAAGCGATTCTCATTTATATGACCTAGATGACAATCCCATAAGTATGAAGATTTCTCATTATCTAACTTCTATTTCTTAACTATGTTCATGTTTAGAATTTCAATTTTAGTATCTAGAATATAAAGCCATCCACACATATTCCACAAGCATAAAGAACATTATTGCATCGAATTTGACAATTATAATTAGACGTTAAATTCTCAAATCCATCTGTTGCTAGATGCACTACAGAAATAATATTCTTAGTGACAATAGGAATATAATAGCAATTTTCAAAATTAAAACAAGGCCAAGAGGTAAATGAAAGCTATATGTCCCGACATCTGTTGCAACAACATGTGCTCCATTTCCAACTCTTAGGTTCATTTTTCTCTTTGCAAGCCTCCTACGTTCCGCAACACCTGCATAGAAATACAGATATGAGTACCATAACTAGTATCCAATACCCATGTAGACTCATAAGGAACTGTAGAGAAACTCTCCATCATGAACATACCACAAGTAAATGTCTCACTTTGCTTCTTCTTCACTTATTCAGAAATCAGAGCTTTACAATCACATTTCTAGTGTCTAGGCCTTCCAAACACGAAACATATCCTTTTGGGCTTCTCCTTTTCAATGATTGTTCGCTCATTTTTCTACTAATAATATAAAAGTTCTAAATACGAACAGGTATTGTCAGTACCCCTTATCAAATAGAAAAATGATGATAAAATAGAAAAATGATGATAACTGTAAGTATACAGTTGCGATGTATTTTTAAAAGATATCGATCGCACAGGGAAGGAATTAAGTTCTAAGGATCAACTAAAATTATGGAACAAAAGAAAATAAAATAAGTTAAAGGTTTTGAATGGTAGATTGATTAATAGACAGATGCATGAACAGATTAGAGAAGATGAAAAGCATATAGATATTCCTTAAGAACAAGTATAGTAGAGTAAAATATGCAAAATAATCAAGAATGTTTTATGCACTAGATAACTTCAACAAGCTTGGTTTTAGATGCCCAAATATCCTATAATTCACCGCAAAGCAACACATGAAATAATTTTTCCAAATCTAGGGTAAATGAATTATGACAATTATAAAAACATGGACAACAATAATACTATGCTTAGTACGGGTCGCTCTCACAGAGCCATATTTAGCAAGTTACCACTCCAAAAAAGTTGGCTCACTAAATAGCGTTATAATCACAGATCCAGTGATTATACACAATCAAGTTTACCCCAAAACTACTCTTAAATTCAACTTGAAAGCATATAACTTCATTAATATATGTGACGCAAGACAAAGTACATATCATAAACTTTGAATTAGAAAGTATAAGTAGAAAACAAAGTAAAGTTGTAAGGTATGCAAGTGAAAGCTAAACTTGATCAAACCGTATCCACTCTTTATTGGGAGTCGTCAATTCTCGCAATTCCTACATCTACTTTGAATTAAGTCTCGAATCTTACAGAACCTCTGTTAGGATGCTATTCCTTGTGAATATTGAACAAATGAATGTTGAAGAATAGAAACTTTTATTGATAAGTTCTTTGCAAGTATAGTCATACAACAATCTCTTGAATTTGTAGAGAAATATAGTGATTGAAACAAGAATCGAATCACTTATACATTTTTCTCTCTAACACTTTGAACTTAGCAAAATCTATATAATTTTCACTATCTATCTATCATGTATCAATTATCATGCTCACTACACCATGCACCACCTTGCACGAACTGGTTGATTTGAACCTCTATTTATAAAGTGTGAAAGGTTGCGTTTATCCAAACGAATAGTCATGTCCCTTGGTGAAGGGTTGCATCATCTTAAATGTGATTGGATGCAAGATTTCATCCTTATCTTCAATGGATAGGCAACTGTTCGTGTTTGCATTGTCTCTAAAAGGTGTCTTTTCACCTGATAGTTGTTGGTTGTCCAGTTGTTGGAAGTTGAGAAGAGTTGATCAAACCCGTAACGATTCACGAGCGTGACATACATGTCGCGATCATGAATGTAAGTTGGTAACTGACTATTTGTGAAGAATTATAAGTCATTATCATGATAGATAGTTGTGAGCGTGATTTGGTCAATCACGATCGTGACATGGTTGTGACTTATGCTTTTCTTCATGATCCTTCTTTGCAACTTTACCGATCTTTGACAACTTCGATCCTAAGCCAATTCCTTGCATTCCACACATCTTTTTGCACCTTTTCACTCCTTTGCATAGAATTCCATCTTTGATCATTTCACTCCCAAGTTTCACCTAGTTTCTGCACTTACATCAAAAATAACTACGTACCACGTGAAATCTTTTATATAAAGTATAAAATGATTATAAAAAAAATCGTTTTATGAATAAAAATATCAAGATAATAAGTGTACTTATACACTTATCACACCCCCACACTTAACTTTTGCCTTATCCTCAAGGTAAACACAGCAAAAGTGTATAAAATAGTAATCCAAGTTTGTACCTCATTTAGCAAAGGACTGTTGTAGTGAGTACCACATTCCCACGTTGCACAAGGTTTAAGTAAAGTATACAAAATTTCCCATAAATTAGTAATATGCAATTTATAAAGTCTAGTTGCATACCTTTACTCTTAATGGAGGGCCAACCGAATTGCATTTTCATATGAGTGTTATATGCTCGCTCAAATATTTTCTTCTCTTAAGTATAGTATAAAGTATAAAGGACAGAGGGAGCATACTTTGAAAAGATTGATCTCAAGGCATATTTAGGTAACCTAGGATGCTAAACACTCTTAGTGGTTGCATTTTATACTCCATACCACTCTCCCCTTTTTTTAGTGGTTGCATTTTATGCTCATACTACTTTCTCTCATTTTTTTGAGCATATGTTTTTTAAGAACAGATTTGTACTTTGCACCCTTTTTCGTGCTATGCTACTTTTTTCTTTTTTCACTCATTGAATGGTTGCAATTTTTGCTCCGTACCATTCCTCACCTTTTGCATAACTCAATTGTTATCCTCTCTTTCTTTTTATTTTTTTCTCTCAATACCCTCATCCTTTATTGATCACTTTCAAAGTATTATGGCTATAGTTTCCCTACACGAGATTTGAGTTTTCTAGGGAACAAGTGAAATTTGGAATTATATAACAGATTTTATCTCCAATCTTTAACTTCTTTTCCCGTAGTTTCGCATCGTGCCATTGTTTTATCTTCTCTTTATAAATCCTTGCATTTTCATAT
>CATIWQ010039161.1:0-30102 GCA_949673415.1 Euphorbia schlechtendalii
TTTTCTTTGGATATCCTCAGATATTCTCGGGTCTAAAACAAATTTAGAACTCGAGTATGATTATCTTTTGGATAAATAAACACATTATTTTCCAACATAACCATTATTTTCACATTAAATCACAATAACTACCAAAACGAATGAGGAATGCTTCCGGGGATCGAACGGATACGCCTAAGTGGATTCATACCGCAAGGGTAAGCCTCTAAGTTCCTAGAACTACAGATTCCGTGCTTTTATATGCTTCCTTTCTTTTTAATTTTAATTTTTGGCCTAGGAATTATTTTTATTCCTTGTTATTGTAAATAATGTTGTAATTCTCCTTCTTTTATTTCTTTTTAATTTTTGTATTAGAATACCCCCACGAAGGGAATAAAATATATTCCCGGGTAACAAACCTCACCTTTTGCCATGCGATCATTTTCACTAATAAAATTGACCAACATACGTGTAAATAAAAATGAACTATTTTTATTTAAATTAACTACTTTAAAATCATCGATGTTTTAATTAGGTCCCACGGGCCTCGCTAAAATCAAATCGAATATACGTGATATATCCCCTGTACTAACCATTGTGGATGCAGGTTAGATGTATATTTAGGCTTTTATTTTTCCTTCGGGTATTGCACATATTTTACGGAAAATGTAATTAATAGGTTAGCGGGCGGTTGCATCCCCCGATTTTTAAAGCCTTGTAATTTTTATTTTCCGCGTCTACTTTCCGCATTTATTTACTGTTTTGTGGATGGTTTATTTTTCTGCTTTGTGAATGATTTATTATTTCGCAATACGTGAATCATGCATTTAACTCCAAAAATGACCTAGGTGCGAATATGTGCAATTAAAAGAAAACGGTTTTCTGTAGATGTAATATATTGTGATCACTTAAGAAATAAGCAACTTATCCCGAACCCGAATCTCTATGTCTTGGTGGGCCGTCCCCTGGACGTTAAGCCTCACAGGACTCTAATTCCTAGAAAGAGCTAATCCAGGTTATGACTCCACACTAAGAGATGGTTGATTCGGGTTCGAACCGATCTTAAACGTTTTTCGCCTTTTTTTCTTTCAACCTTTTTTACCGAGTCCTCGACCCGGTGCTTCTTTTTCAAACACCCAGATGGACCGCGCCTTTCATATCGCGCTCTCTCAGCCCACCGCTCCGTGTCGCCCGCTCACACTTAGTATCGTAATAAAATTTGAACAAGCATGCACTCTGCACTCTCCTGACTTGTTCGATGAAATATTTTGATCGCATTGGTCAACTAGTTGATCCAATTACACTAAAATACCAACAACACTCCCCCATTTTAGTGTAATCCATGATTAAATAAATAAAATCACAACAAAAAACAAACTTATGCATAAATGAAATATAGTGACTATTGAATTTCATCTTAGTATATTACACAATCCAAATATTCGAATAACTAAAGGTGTTACTATGGATTGAACCTTTGTTATCCATCTTGAATACATGAAGATAATATACACATAAGTCAACATTCTAACATGTTCTTACTTGACACTATCTTTTACTAGCCTTGTGTCCTTATCCTTCATAAGCATATCAAAGCTAAGTCCAAGCTTCTTGAAGCGGGCTAAACTTCATGCTCATATAGGTAGCCTTTTTACTCTTTCACCTGCCTATATATGCAATTTTTCAAAAATGCTATTAAGAAGTTCAACTTCAACCTCCTTTACTTGCAGGTCTGAACACACACATTAGGATGTTTTAATTAGCGTGTTCCAATCTCTAGATGTTTAGCTTTCCTCATTGAATTCAACAACTAAGATCATATTAGGTGGGTATTGGATATCTCAACATGAGAGATTTTAGATGGACTTTAATCACATCCCCAAAGCTGACTTGTGCATAAGATCTCTTCTTAACCCTTGGGCTAAATGATCTGCTAAATTATGCTCAGTTTTTACAAATTCATATTCCATTATCGAATCACTTGTACAAGTTTGTTTCTTAGACACCCAAGAAATAGAACCTCCCCCAAGAAGAAATGCTCATCCACCTGTGGAAGAACTATCCTCCTCATAAGAAATATAACTTGTATCAAAATAACCTTCAAAAACCTAATGAATCCATTAGAGTGCTAACTGGAGAACAATCCTTGAAGTTAACATTATTCAAAATCTTCTCAATATAATGAGATTGAAAAATGGAATAACATTGTTCTTCTGCTTAATTCTTATATCAAGAATCACTTCAGCCTCCCCAAATCCTTCATCTCAAAACTAGATGACAAACAAAAAAATTTCTTTGTTTTATCAACCTGAGTTTGGTCAATACTAAAATTCAATATTGCATCAGCACATAAGTAAATCACAACTCCTTTACCAGAAGTATCAAATTTGCTATATATCATTTGTCTGCTTGGTTGATAACAAAACTAGTAGACAAAATCACATCATCGAACTTTTGATGTCAAGCTTTTGGCATATAACAATTTTCTTAGCTTGCTTATCTTATTTTAACAACCTAACGTAACAAACCCTTCCGGTTGTTTCATATATATCTCCTCATTCAATTCACCATTCAGAATTTTGGAGTTTACATTTATTTGATAAATTACAAGGTTTTTCAAATTAATCCACAAATGAAAAATTTTGTAATGATGATTTCTAACATATATTATACATATAACATATATATAATTAAGATAATCATCACATAAATAATTAAAATAACTAAATATATTATTAAAATATATTCAATGACATTATACCTCACATGTATAATAAAATTCTACTATTATATAATAATTAATATAGATATTAATGATATATTTTCATTTAGGATCAGTTTTAATAAAAACCATCCCGAAAGAAAAGAAAATATGTTAAAAAACTTTTCGCATCTATTTGATCTCCAACAGATGCCATTAAGAAGACTGTCTTCATTCTTTTCTGCTGTTACTGACGGAAATAATTTGCGTTACAAATTCCATCTCCATTTGTTAACCATTGCAATGGTCGTCAGAATTACTGACGGAATCTATCGTCATAATTTGTTTCATTGACAATTACCAAAAGTACAGTCAAAATAGTTTTCACCATTGAACCGTCACAACTTCTCATTTACTTACGGATTTTGCAACAGATTCAGAATTCGTGACCACATGTAAAAAATTGCTTTTCGCTTCCAAATCGTTCCAAAAACTATTTTGGCCTCTAACCCGACCCCTCCTAAGGTTTTCCAATGTCTCGAGTCCAATGGAGTCATTCTTTTTACCCAAAAATGAACAGAAACTCATCATTACCAAAAAAAATGCGAAAAAATCAACATTTTTTGGTGAAAAAACAACATGAAAATGCCCGAAATCAAACATAATCAATTCAAATGTGACTTTGAACATTAAAAATATAAAACTTCGTTAAATTATTAACCAAATTACAAAATCATGGCCAAAACGATCAAAAAATGTGATTTTTTCACCATTTTACAAACTTTAATCTTAAATTCGACAAAAAAATTCATGGAAAAATGTTTCGAATTTTTTTTCAGAATTTCCAGAAGAAGGAGAACGAGAATACACATACAAAACACAGGAAATGATAGAATTCGTACCTTTTTGGTGTCCAAGATCGAAAGTATTTTGAATATCAATTGATTTCCTCGACTTCTTCAATTGATTCTCCGATCATCATCATTTTCAAAAAAATTAGTTTCAATCTTTGTTGGGCGGGATTTGTTGAAAATAACTTGGATAATCTCTGAAGTTGTGATAACACTTTCAGATTGAAACTAATTTGGTGGTTCTCCTAAATTTTTCAATCTGATAAAATCAGAGTAAAACTCAAGAACTTAGAATGAATTTTTGTTATGAAGAAAAGTGAACCAGATTTTAGAAAACATTATCATTGAATGAATTTTTGAAATCGTTACCAATGCTAGGTTTTTATAAGTATGAAACGAGCAATTACAACTGTTCAAAGAAAAAGCATTGTAAAAAGTCGTGTCCATTGGTTCTTGGTGATTGCCCGAATGTATCTAGCAAGTATACTAGTTCGATTTTAGTAGCAAGTGGCAAGACCAAGTGTCATCCCATAGGGAGCAAGGGAAATATTTAAATCTTTTAAGTAAATTGGCAAGTTAACAAGTCACGAGAAAATGAAAAATGAGTAAAATAAACAAAGTAGTGAAATTTATGATTACTTTAAATTGAAAACAGATTATTGTGACTGAAATTAACAATAAATAAAGGCACAGGTAACACCAGCAAGTTAAACAGGCATAGAGGCAACTTCCTTATGTTATTTTAACATATTTTAGCACGTAGATCTAAGGTGTCTTGCACTAAATTCACTAAGCTCAGCATACTATCATATTGCTTAGATTCTATAAAGTTTCACTCTCGGATTTCTCCACATGTGAGTTACAGTTTATGCATTAAGAATAATCAAGCATTCTATTAAATTTAATAGAAACCCCTAGCACACTTCTAATCCCTTTCGGTACATGTGAAGTGTGTGTTTCATGTTAGTTCTGTGTTCACAATTCACCTTTCGGTCCTTCTGGATTCCACTAAACATAAGTTTGGCCAGACTTATGAGATGTTAAAGATCAAACACAAAACAATCAATCTTAAGATGATTTTAAAATAAAAGAAGAAAGTTAATAAAAACCTCTTAACAGCTATGAGCAAGAGATTTTGTACCAGCTCACATGTTCAATGATGACTGCTTTTCGGGATATTTATCCTCGAATCACACAATTTTCGATCGTTTGATGATCTTCAAATGGGAGTCTTCCTCATCTCTGAATTTCAAAGGATTTTTCTAATTTTTTCTCTTTTAATTCAGAAATTAATTAAAAAATATAAAAATACATTAAAAAATATGAAAATGATATGAAAAACTAGATCTAGAGCCGGCCTTGCCAATATTCGGCAAGGTAAGCCTCGCCAAAAAATCTGGTAAAGGCTTGCCTCTCCAAGGAGTCCGGAATGCTCGCCAGACCCATTGGCGAGGCTTGCCTCGCCAAAGAGGCTCTCTGGCAAGCTCGCCAAACTTTTTTACCTTTTTTGGATTTTTCAGGATTTTCCTGTAAATAGTCGGACTTTTTTAGATTGAAGGGGCTTGAAAATTCAGAGTAAATTCTTCTTTTCAGAACAAAAAAACACAGACAAACACTGCAAATATTTTCTTTCATTTTCTTCTAATATTTTCTTGGATCCAAAACACATTTGGATCCCAAATTTCTTCATCTTAAAATCTAATTTCTTCAAATATCCTTAGATATTCTCGGGTTTAAAATAAATTTTGAACCCGAGTCTGATTATCTTTTTGGATAAATAAAAACTTATATTTTCCATATTTAATCACAACTAAACCAAAACAAACAAGGAACGCTCCCAGGGATCGAACGGATACGCCGAAGTGGATTCATACCGAAAGGGTAAGCCTTTGAGTTCCCAGAATTGCGGATTCCGAGCTTTCATCTGCTTCATCTCTTTCTTATTTTTATTTGTGGACCTAAGAATTATTTTTATTCCTTATTATTGTAAATGTTGTAATTCTCTTCTTCATCTTTTATTTCTTTTTAATTTTTATGTTAGAATACCCCAATGAAGGGAATTAAAATTATTCCCGGATAACAGACCTCACCTTATGCCATGTGATCATTTTCACTAATAAAATTGATCAACATACGTGTTAATAAAAATAAACTATTTTTATTTAAAATAACAACTTTAATCATCGATGATTTAATTAGGTCACACGGGCATCGTTAAAATCAAATCGAACATACATGCAATATTTCGTGCTAATCTTTGTGGGTGCAGGTTAGATGTATGCCTAGGATTTTATTTTCCTTCGGGTATTGTATATATTTTTGGGAAAATGTAATTAATAGGTTAGCGGGCAACTGCATCCCCGATTTTTGTAATTTTTGTAATCTTTACTTTTCCGTATTTACTTACTGTTTTGTGGATGGGTTTACTGCTTTTTCTATACATGAATCATGCACATAAACTCCAAAAAATGACCTAAGCGTGAATATGCATAACTAATAAAATACGGTTTTCTATGGATGTAAAATAATGTGATCACATAAGAAATAAACAACTTTTCCCGGACTCGAATCTTTGTGTCTTAGTGGGCCGTCCCTCGGATGTTAAGCCTCACAGAACTCCAATTCCTGGAAAGAGCTAATCTAGGTGGCAGCTCCACACTAAGAGATGGTTGATTCAGGTTCTAATTGATCTAAAATGATTTCGCTCTCTCTTTCAACTTTTCGAGTCCACGTCCTGGTGCTTCTTTTTATAAACACCCCGGTAGACCGTACCTCTCATTCTCCATGGCTCTCGACCCACCGCTCCCTGTCGTTCGCTCATAGTGGCAACTTCACTGGGGATTTTTTCTAAAAACTTATTTTTTCAAAGGTTTTAGATTTTGGATAAGTGCCGAAAATTATTGATCACATTAATCCATTTTCTCTTAATTATGACATATTTATAATTCCGCATTACAATAGAAGGGATTAGCCCATAAGTCTAAGGTACCCCTTTTACTGCGAAACTTTATCTTATACTAATCTACCTCCCTGAGAAAAGGTAGTACTTGAGCGGGTGGAGCACTTGTTACCATATCGTATGTACCTCCCTCAACCCATTTGGGGAGAGGCTTGGAGTGTATTTTAGTGCAACAAGAACCTTCTACATCAACAACCCATTTATAAACCTCATGTAAATAAACCATAGGCATTTTCCCTAGGGTGTTAGCCAACACGCAATCATGCATTATTTTCTTGCAGGTGTGCTCCTTAGTGTCTTCATGGTACTAAGATGAACCAAACTTAGGATAGAGACTAGCCCAAAACCATACACGTTGGAGTTTTAGTGTTGGAAGTGTGGACGTTGCATGATATGTGCTATGTGTATACTGCTTTCAATTTGCCACTTAACAAATGTTATGCTAACCACGATTTTTTGTGTAGACACTTGAACGCACACACTCATGATATTAAATGTACATATCACGATACCAAACCAATATCACATACACTTAGGCATAGTTGACACTATAGATCATGTCACCTTATGATAACATAAAACCACTTAGGGACATCACTTACCCCTTTTTCAGTGTGATGTCCATTTGACATCCCGCTATTAGCCTGCACATGGCAAACATACCTTCCTTTTACTACGTGATATCCACTTGACATCCAACACTTAGCCCACAAGGGGCAATAATATATCCTACACATCATCTTTGAGATGTTCACTCGACATCCAACTCACAATCCTTCCAGGGCAATTATACACACCAAAAGCCCAAACGGGGTAAATACCTAACAAAACCATTTTTTTCCTACATTAAAGGATATCCCAGTTGATGTCCTAAGCCCACACGAGGCGAACCTACTTCAAAAATCTTACCTTACCAAATCTTCAAGGGTATACGCTTCATACCCGAATCATTCACCCACACGAGGTGATAATTCACGTATCACCACATACCCTTAAATAGTGATGACCACATAGGTATCCAAAAACTCCACCCCAATTGGGTGAAATAACCAAATCATTCATTAGGTAGCTACATACGGTAGTTATTTTCATTTTATTAGGGTATGTCACACCGCTTACCCGAAAAAATTTTGACCTCCTCATTCTATGAGACCTAGTACAAAACCTCAAACCATTGACCTATTACCACGTAGGTAGCTTAGTCACCACACTTACATCACTCCTATTTTGATGTCACACAGACATTGTACAAATCTTAAGTCCAACCCCCGTTGTTGGATTTTCATGTCCACCTATTTTCATCTTTACCTAACGACTAACAGGTTTGTTTCAAATGGATTGACATACATGTTATTTCACATCATGGCATGCTAACTCCTTTTGAATGCAGCATAACATTAAACATCTCATGCATTTTTCACATTACGAATCATGTCCTGAATCCCAAATGCATGGTCTGATCTTCTACTTGTTTATCGAAAAGGCTTGGAAAAGGCCTGCTCACCGCCTGGTCCGCATTTCTCCAATCGTGGCCAATCTGGATGGGGGTCCATACACTTACTCAAGTGAGGACTTGGGTTCAGACTCAGATTCAGTTCAATGTATGTCGATTATGGCCAATCCATGAGAAGAATGTACGGGGGAGGATCACCCTGTCCTTACGGGATAAAATTCTCAGTAGTCGTCGGTGAGCACTGAGATTGTAGCTATCCTGACAGCCTTTGCAAACAGTGAACAGTTAGCATCGCTCATTCACCAACACGTTAGGAGGGCCCAGAATGCAGCGTCCAACCTGGAGGTCACCCTTTACAACGTCAATCCAACAGGGGGACCTCCCACCTCACACATGGTGCCCCCAACTACCTTTTATCAATTCGAGGTAGGACAAAGTCAGCTGAACCAGGCTCTAATTGGGTAGCCAAGATATAAATTTGCCAGTCCTCCCCAATTCTTCCCCTAACAAATGGGTCAGCCGGCATTTGCGCTAGGGCCTTTCTACCAAAGAATGACCCAACACCCTGTTCCTAACTAGAGTACGTTGTTCGCCTCACAGTTCCAGGCACCTCAACTGCTCCATTTTGTGGCATTTCCCCATGGGCAATATAGCTCTTATCCAAGCACAGGGAATGCCATTCTCCAACAACCAGGAATGGCAGAACTATGGCAACAGTTCTTGGCAGCTCACGGTGGCCACCTAAGGAACACATACCCTGCACAATCAACAATTGGGGATGAAGAAATCTTACCCCCAAACTTCGCAATGTCGTTGTTTGAGAAGTACGTAGGAGCTGGCGACCAGCACGCTCACTTGATGCATTATCAAATAGTGATGAGAGCATTAAGAGTCAGCGAACGGATGATGGCTAAGCTCTTTGTCATCACCTTGGGCCACCCAGTCAACGAATGGTAAAACCACCACCTTATAGCTATCGATTGGAATAGCCTCACTCAAGCTATGCTGGTGCATTATGATTTTAACTCTCAAATGGAAACCACAATGCAACATCTTGAGGCTATAAGGAAAAGGCAGGGTGAAAGCTTCAAATCCTACTATACATGTTGGATGGCCACACAAGTCAGGCTGTAGACTTTTTTAACCCTACCAGAGATGATAACAAAGCTGTTGGACGGTGCACTGCCACCATACAAGAACAAATTCAGATCTGATAGCTTCTCCAGCTATCAAGAAGTGTTTAAGAAGGCGGAGTGGATAGAGCATTTTGAATCCATGAATAAATCTAGAGGGCATTAACACCGAAAGATGATGATGTAATAAATTAGCATTTAACTACTTTGCCCACGGGGCTTTTGAATAACTTTTGAATAAATTGAACTTTATTTATTTTCTTGATACTCCATCAATGACATCACACATTCTCATAAACTTATACATAATGGTTTTAGCACATGTGACACATCATTTCATGAAATTAATTTGGGTATAAATGGATTCCCCACAATTACAATAATTTCAAATGATTTGACTCTTGAGAGAAAGTGAGAGACAAACATATGTGCTTAGACAACGCGTGATAGCAATTACCTCATCATACAAGGATGAAAGATTAATGGAAAGATCTCCAAGCATGAAACATCCACTGACTTAATCAAGAGAACGAAGCACGCAAAGATCAAAAGGATCGGAGCTAGAATAAGGCTAAAATAATGACCAAGCAAGTTAGGACCAAACAATTGGCGCAATGTCACAAAGAAGGAGTTAGATTGTTGAATACGTTAACAACTCCATCACAACCATTCATAAGACCAAACAACCGGCGTAATGTCACAAAGAAGGAGTCAGATTGTTGAACGCGTCAACAACTCCATCACCACCATTCATGAGACCAAATAACCGATGTGATGTTTCAAAGGAGGAGTCAGACCGTTGAACATGTCAACAGTTCCTTCATACAGCTCGAAACTGTTTGTGGGGGCAATCATCGCACCATCGAAGGAAATGTTGATAATCAAGGCTCATCATCACATACATCTCAAGCTAGCAAAGCTGCATGAGCTTCGAACAATAGATCAGAAATGCTGAATGAGATAACAAATGAAGTCGTGGACATGGACGGTGACTGATCTACCAAATCAACTAAGTTTTACATAATTGCTATCACGCATAGGTGAAAGAAATAAATCGATGAAAAGTAGTACGAAAAAAATAAATTTATGTTTAGCCTGTTAATTAACACTCGGTTAGTTGAGCAAAAATTAGGGCCTATTTTCAAAATACAAAAAGAATAGTCCGTTGAGTTGAAAACCCGAAAAGGGCGGCTCAGGAAAAACTTTAGACATTGAGAGAACCACATTGGTTAGAAAACCTGAGAGGCCTAATCAATGGTAGGAGTCAAATCATTTAAAACATTTATACCCATGTTTAGTTCATCAATGAATTGTCATTTTTGTTGAATCTTTATGCATATGCTTGTTTTTATTGCTTGCATGCCAATGGTAGAATATCGCAAGTAAACATCCAAAAAATGAAAAAATAAAGAAAAATGGGTCTACTGGATTGAAAACTTGAAGGGTGGTCCGGGTAAAAATTAGGACAAGGTTCGATAGATTAAAAACCCACAAGGGTGATCTATGCAGAAATTAGAACCAATATCAAATTCATCATCTCCTCCTCGGAACAATACGTAATAACTCTTCAGGCAAATGGCTTCCAAGAAATCATCATCGATACAATGCGAGATCAACGATTAATCCAGACTTTCCTCAAATCAGATCCAAGCTATGAACTTGAACCTGATTCAACGAACCCATGGTCATCACTTTGAGGGAGTCATCCGTGGAATCCCTAACAAGACTAGTCATAGGGGCAACCATGCACCAGCACAAGAGAAGGCTCTTCAATGAACAAAGCCCACGACACCTACAACAGATGAACATACATTATATGATAAATATTGTTCATGCATAAAAAAATGCATACATTACATTTGCATCATGACATTTATAGGAAAAAACGATGCCGAACCGGTGCAACACCATCCCAGTAAACAAGAACCTCCACCTCCACATGAGGAACCTACAAACAATACGATAGCCTACTCAAGCCTAAAGTCAAAGTTGCAATATCACAAAAGCCTCCTGAAACAACGGACCAATTCTCGGGACATCCCTGAATTTCCATTAAACTCATTTCTTCCTCATGTTTTAATTTTTGATTGAAGGGGAAAATTTTTTTGCTTCGTCATAAACTCAATCAAATAATTAAAACATGCATCACAAAGTGTATTAACATTACATCTTATTCTCTGATTTGTCACAGGAAGAAAATCAACATCCTATTAAGGAAATACAAAATATAACCGAAGAAGGAAACAGTTATCTCGATGGTTAAAGAAAGAAATAGTCTCATTTATCAATCGAAGAAAGAAACGGTTGCCAATTATTAAAGGGACGTCGCATAAAGAAACTGTCAACTCGCCCATAAGGGGTACTAAGTACCTGAGGGATTTTGAAGAAAGAAACAGACAACCCTATGAAGACACAATGCTAGAAAGGAAGGCCTATGAAGTCACCAACCACACCGGTCAGGTATTCTCTCTATCCCTACACTCATTTCATGTGATCATACTGGTTATACAGCCAATGATTATCACATGAGGGGGTAGCTGTGAGCATGGGATTTTGTACCAGCTCGCGCATTCAATGATAATGGCTTTTCGGGATATTTATCCTCGAATCACACAATTTTCAATCATCCAATGATCTTCAAATGGGAGTCTTCCTCGTCTGTGAATTTAAAAGGATTTTTCTAATTTTTTCTCCTTTAATTCAGAAATTAATTAAAAATATAAAAATACACAAAAAATCCAAAAACGCCATGAAAAATCGGATCCAGAGCCAGCCTCGCCAATATTCGGCGAGGCAAGCCTCACCAGAAAATCAGGCGAAGCTGCTAAGCGAGCTCTCCAAACCCGTTGGCGAGGCTAGCGAGCTTGCCAACCTATTTGGTGAGGTCGCCAAATACCTTTTTGGATTTTTTGAGATTTTCCAATAAATAGTCGCACCTTTTTGGATTGAAGGTGGCTCAAAAATTCAGAGAAAATTCCTCTTTTCGAACAAAAAACAAAAAACATGGACAAACACTAAAAATATTTTCTTTCATTTTCTTCTAATATTTTCTTGGATCCAAAACACATTTGGATCCCAAATTTCTTCATCTTAAAATCAAATTTCTTCAAAAATCCTCAGATATTCTCGGGTCTAAAATAAATTTAGAACCCGAGTCTGATTATCTTTTTGGATAAATAAACACTTACTTTTTCAACATTAAATCACAACTAAACCAAAACGAATGAGGAATGCTCCCGGGGATTGAACGAATATGTCGAAGTGGATTCAAACCGAAAGGGTAAGCCTTTGAGTTCCTAGAATTGCAAATTCCTTGCTTTCATCTGCTTCCTCTCTTTCTGATTTTTATTTGTGGATCTAGGAATTATTTTTATTCCTTGTTATTGTAAATGTTGTAATTCTCTTCTTCATCTTTTATTTCTTTTTAATTTTTTATCTTAGAATACACCAACGAAGGGAATTAAAATTATTCCTGGATAACAGACCTCACCTTATGCCATGTGATCATTTTCACTAATAAAATTGATCAACATATGTGTAATAAAAATAAACTAATTTTATTTAAAATAACAACTTTAATCATCGATGTTTAATTAGGTTACACGGGCCTTGCTAAAATCAAATCGAACATACGTGCAATATCTCGTGCTAACCTTTGTGGTGCAGGTTAGATATATGCCTAGGATTTTATTTTCCTTCGGGTATTGCATATATTTTTGGGAAAATGTAATTAATAGGTTAGCAGGTGGTTGCATCCCCCGATTTTTGTAATTTTTGTAATCTTTACTTTTCCGCATTTATTTTCCGCATTTACTTATTGTTTTGTGGATGGGTTTACTGCTTTTTCTATACGTGAATCATGCACATGAAATCCAAAAAAGACCTAAGCGTGAATATGCGTAACTAAGAAAATATAGTTTTTTATACATATAATTTAATGTGATACATAAGAAATAAGCAACTTATTCCGGACACGAATCTCTGTGTCTTAATGGGCCGTCCCACGGATGTTAAGCCTCACAGGACTCTAATTCCTGGAAAGAGCTAATCCAGGTGGCGACTCCACACTAAGTGATGGTGGATTCGGGTTCGAACCGATCGAAAATGTTTTCGCTCTCTCTTTAAGCTTTTCGAGTCCACGACCCGTTGCTTCTTTTTATAAACACCCAGGTGGACTGCACCTCTCATTCTCCGCGCACTCTCGGCCCACCGCTCCATGTCGTCCGCTCACAATAGCCCAGTCAGCTTGCTAGTTCAGCCTGCTGGAGAGTTAGTTAGCAAAAGATATGATAAAACACGAAAGCAATAAATAAGACAACAATTTGAACATGAAAAATAGAATATTTAGTTAAAAGTGATTAAAGTGACACCACAATATTAAAAAGAGCCAATCCCAAAAGTTCCCTTCCAAAAAGAGAAGTCTCATATTTATAGGTGCAAGTGGGCCAATCTAGAACATCCACTTGCACTTAAAATATTACAAAAAAATTCCTACACCATAAACACAAGTGGCATCTTCAACAAGCCAAGGGAGATTCTCCAATATTCCAAGGTCAATTTGGTTAACTTCCTTTCCAAAATATCAGCTTAAAAGTGGATTGGGCCTCCTCTCCCTTAATGGGTCGTGGGTCTTGTCCAGCAGCCTTATACAGCTCGTTTTAATAGCTTTCTTTCTGGTTTCTTCATCAATCAGCTTACCATTGAGATTAACCTACAAAAATCAAAAAAACCTTTATAATTTCTACAATTCAACTCCGAATCGGGTGATTTTAAAGCCATTTTTACTTGTACTTTCTTGGTACAAATTGCACTTATCAAATATCTCCATGCTTAAACATTTGCTTGTCCTCAAGAAAAATGTAAAACATGAAAATCAGAAAAGCAAACTATTTTTATAAAAATTAAGGACATTAATAAGAATTCCACCTATTTCTTTTGAAAAACAGAATAGTCTAAGGAGAATAGATGGATTAAGGAAGATGATGAGCGCACCCACATTAGCAAGTTAACTTAGCTTTAAAAACAGGTTAGGACTATAAATCAGAGCTAATTCATCAATAACAATGTAAATCAATGCAACCAAAGTGCCTCACCAAAGGATTTCACTCAATTCACTCATTGTGTTTCGAGTGATTTTTTAGAATTCGCTCCTTGGCTATACCAACATTCGTAAGTCTATAGGCTTGATAATCGATCCTATCTCCACCACTACATTTTGATCACAAACATAATCAAAAGGACTTTATGATGTGTTGTAATGTAGGCTTAGGGTTAGGGTGTGTCAAGAGAAGGGCTTTTACGTGTTAGGGATTTTACTAATTAGTAAACAGCAAGTTGTATCATAGTTTCAGTCACCAACTCAAGCAATCAAAAGAAGAAGTCAAGCACAAGGAATAAGAGTAGAGAAATCTAAGCATTTTTTAACAAAATAAGAGAGAATTTCAGTAATCAATCCAGCATGGATACATAGAGATAGAATTTAGCAAGCTTTCATGATATATGATGGTTTGATTGAGCTTTCTTTGAGGAAAAACATATGATTGATCTCTTTTTCTGCCTTTTCTTTTTTTTTTCTTTTTCTTTCAATTATCATCATTTTTTTCTTCTCTCTCTCTCTCTCTTTGGGTAACATTGACTAACATTGAGGTTGAATTTTTAAGTAAAGAATTAAAGAAAGCTCATGAGATTTCCTTAAATTGATTGTAAAACACACAAGTTAGCAACCAAACTGATATACAAACTTGATGTATTTAATGAAAATCCTTAGTAAAATCTGGGGGTGAAAAAGAGCAATCAAAGTGAAAAAGGTTTTCGGTTAAATTATTGTGTGTTTTATGAAAGAAACAGGTTAAAAGGCTCAACGGGGCTTGTCTAGGGATATATTCATTTTAAAGGGTGGGTTTTTGGTAAAAAAGAAGGGTGAATCCTAATGCCTTTATCATTTTATGCAAGTGATCAATGATGTGGTCTTAACAAGTACTACAAAATCAAGTTCTAGCTTAAGCATGCATGTGAAGGACCATTCAGTAAGAAAATTCAAGCAATAATGTATGATTCAATGAGAAAATGGCTCAAATCCTTACTAAAAAATTTGGGTTAAGTTGCAGTTGGTTCATTTTAGGTAGAGTTATTGAAAAAGAAGTTCTGATTTTCAATCCATCTTGCTTAATCAACCTCATTACTTGTTAATGTAAGTTTACCATCAAGTAAACTCTAAGTGTTTTAAAAGGACTACTTGTTTTCAAAAGATTAAAGTTTCATGTGGATTACTAACAAATCGAAAAATCAAAAAATTTTGATAATTTTTCTTTTTTACAAAACTAAATTGCTAATCTTTTCAAGACTTAAAACAAATATTTATAGTCATCAATAACAACAATAGGTTACAGTACATAAAATATTTAACAAGGGAAACTTTGAGTTCAAATAGAGTGTTAAGCAGGGGCAATCTGATTTTTCAGCAATTTGGTCCAAAACACAAGTGTAACAACAAGTAATCACCAAACAATAGTAAGCAAACAATCCAATATCCCCATACTTACAGATTGCTTTGTCCTCAAAGTAATAAGTAATGTTAATAAAGTTCAACAACAAGTATGGAAGTTACCTAGCATGCATTTTCTGAATTTAAAAAGTTGTTAAGCTCAAGTGGAAGTGAATTACCAAAAAGTGGGAGAGGCAAGCAGTAGCATATTACTCTTGAGGGCTGGAGGAGTGATGTTCCTCCTCCTCATCTACAACATTCTTCTCTAGATCATCAGCTGGTTTCTCCTCTTCTCCTTTGGTTCTTGAAATAGATGGGATGTGCTCTAAATCAGTTTTGGTTGCCTTACTCTCAACCTTTTCCTTCTGAACAAGTTTAATTGTATAACCCTGGTTCTCCTCTTCCAAATCCTTGATTATCCTCTCCATCTCTAGTTTCCAAACACGGTCCTCTTCCTTTTATTCTAATAGCATTTCAATTATTATTACCACATCTTTCATGGACATGCATGCACACCTATTCAAGAATTCAGCATGGTCTTCTCCAATCACCTTTTTTTTTACAAATTTAATGGTAGTAACAGAGGCAGTTATCTTCCTCTTCTTGGCAGTAGGCTCCTCTTCCTCGTCAATTTCTTAATTTACATTAGCAGAATCAAGGGTAGATGCCTTTTTATACTGCATCCACACCTTCCCATACTTTTTGTGTACTCCAAATTTGTTGAGATTTTTTAGCTCCATGGGGGATGGATGAAACATAAGGGTAAGGCCATTAGAAGAGAAAGTTGTTAGCAGTCCATGGGCAATCTTGGTGAAATAGGATCCGACCATGATTGCTTTATTTGTTTTATTTGGCAGCTCTAAAATGTATCTCGCTATATGCCTGTTCAAACTCCTTTGTAATTGTCATTTGGAGAGTTATAACCCCAAGATATCAGTTCAAGTCATTTAGGGATATTGAAATCTGTCAGCCAAATATTCAAAATCGAAACTTAATCGGGTCATCTGCATCTTCAATTTCTGGATTTTCTTCAAAAGTGCATAAGAACTCCATTGTAAGCTCTCTGTACGATGGCTCCTTGTTCTCAGAAAACATTTCAAAGCCTCCTTGTTTTAAAAAGTTCCGAAATTCATCAGCAAGATCGATCACTTCCAAAGCTTCCCAACTAATGGCCCTCAAAGTAGCGAGCATAAGTTGTCTAAATAAAGCATAATGATTTGCTTGGCTTTCTTTGGGAAACTCTACCATTCTTTGTAGAGTCATTTCATTGTTGGTGGCTAGCTGCTCATCGGAAAAAGAACTTGAAGCCGGAGTTGATGACTTAGTTGGGGTTGCCTTCAGACGTTGCTTCCTAGTATTCACCATTTTTGGGAGTGAGGTTTAGAAGAGGAAATCAGAAATGGTGTGGAGTGTTTAGGGAGGAGAGAGGTTTTAGAAGCAGTAATTAATTAGAAGAGGAAATTGAAGAGTTTTTAAACCCAAAATAGGTCATTTAATTCAAATGGTAAATAAGGGGACTTTTTGAAAAGAAATTTAAAAATAAATGATAGATATTATGCCAAACAAAACCGCCACTTTGAGAGTTTTTAGGAGAAAAAGTAGTAATTGGAGTGAGAAGAGATAAGATCCCAATTGATTTGACCAATCTGTCTTCCTAATACAAGTACACTTCTCTTTTCCATAAAAGTCTCATTATGACCTGACTTTTTCTATATTCCCATGTTTTCCCTCCTTTTCTATTAAAAAAAATTCAAAATAAAAGGTTATGAGCAAATAGAAAAGAAGCCCATTATCTTTACAAAAAATTGATATTTTCAAAATGTCATGAAAATAGTTTTTAGGAAGTAACCAAAATTTTTCAAAAATAAAAAATTTTCAAGTGTGTAGGACAACAAGAAGAGGAATATTTGAGTCTTTTGATGTTGCCTCTCCATACTTAAATTGTTGTTACCCTGCAAAATAACAAAAAGAATATCGAAATTAAAAGTATACTAAGAAAAGTAAATATTTACAATGGGAAATGGGCCTTGGCCCATCAAAATTTGCTTTAATTGGTGTTTGAAGTGGACACCATTCTTCTTTGAGATTGCTTTAAGGTGGGTTTAGTTGCTGTGTTTCAGCAGCAAGCTTAATTTACTCGTTGGACAAATACGGCTTTAATCTTTGACCATTAACCTTGAATATTTGCCCATTTTGATTCATGATTTCAATAGCCCCATGAGAAAACAATTTCATCATAGTATAGGGGCCTGTCCATCGTGATTTGAGCTTGCCTAAAAATAATCTCAACCTTGAGTTGAATAGAAGAACTTGCTACCCAGGTTAAAATTCCTTCAATTGAATCTTTTGATCATGCCATTTTTTGGTTTTCTCCTTGTAGTTCAAGGCATTCTCATAACTGAACAATCTGAATTCTTCTAATTCATTTAGCTATAACCTTCTTTGCTCACCAATAGCATTCCTGTCAAAATTTAGAAAAGTTAATGCCCAAAAAGCTTTAAATTCCAATCCGACAGGTAAGTGGCAAGCTTTTCCATAGAGCAATCTAAATGGAGACATCCTAATGGGAGTTTTATAGGCTATGAGATAAGCCCAAAGAGCGTTATCAAGTTTGCTAGCCCAATCCCTCCTAGAATTGCTCACAATTTTTTCAAGAATGCGCTTAGTCTCTCTATTAGAGATTTCATCTTGCCTAATTGTTTGTGGGTGATAGGGAGTAGCAATTCTATGAGTGACACCATATTTATTCAGCAATCTTTCAAACTGACTATTATTGAAATGTGTTCCTTGATCACTGATGATTGCTCTAGGTACTCCAAAACGAGTAAAAAGCTTTTTGAGAAATCATACCACTACCCTCGCATCATTTGTAGGCCTAACCATGGCTTCTACCCATTTACTAACATAATCAACAGAAAGAAGTATGTATTTATTACCATGTGAGCTTGGGAATGGCCCTATAAAGTCAATTCCCCAAATGTCAAAATTTCACACACAACAATGTTATTTAAAGGCATAACATTTCTTGCAGAGATATTACCTATCCTTTGACACTCATTACTCCATAACAAACCTTTGGCAATCTTTAAAGATTGTTAACCAATAAAGACCACATTCAAGAACTTTGGCTACCGTACGATTTGCTCCAAAGTGACATCTAACCTCTTTGCTATGACACATTGTTAAGATTACTGAGATTTCATCTTCTAGAACACATCACCTTATTATTTGATCTGCACACAACTTAAATAGAAATGGTTCTTCCCAAAAATAATATTTAACATCAGCAAAAAACTATTTATTTTGTTGGAAAGATAAATGAATGGGTTTTATACCACAAGCAAGGTAATTTGCAATGTCAGCAAACCAAGGAAGCGATCTTACAACAAAAATCTGTTCATCCGGGAATGAATCAGTGGTCTCAGGTTGCTCTACCCGATTGCTCGTTGATGTTCTAGACAAGTGATCAGTAGCTACATTTTATGATCCCGTCTTATCTTGGATCTCCAAATCAAACTCGTGGAGTAACAACAACCATCTTATGAGTCTTAGTTTTGCATCTTTTTTCGCCAACAAGTATTATAAGGCAGCATGATCCTTGAAAATAGTGACTTTTGACAACACCAAGTAAGATTTGAACTTGTCAACTCATGATAAGCAGCTCTTTCTCAATCACAGTGTAATTTTGTTGTGTTTCCATCAAGGTTTTGCTTGCATAGTCGATGGGCTGAAAATGATTATCGATACGTTGATCCAAGACTGCTCCTATGCAAGTATCACTCGCATCATACATCAGCTCAAAAGGTTTCTCCCAATTAGGAGCAATTAGAATGGGCACATTAACTAGCCTTGATTTGAGTTCCTGGAAGGCCTTGGAGTAAGCTTCGTCAAACTTGAATTCAACATCTTTATAAAGAAGTGTTGTCAAAGGTTGAGTAATCTTGGAGAAATCTTTGATAAACCTTCTATATAATCTAGCATGTCCAAGAAATCTTCTTACTTCTTTGATGGATTTGGGGGTAGTAAGCTTCTCAATGATTTCAACTTTGGCATGATCTACCTCAATTCCTCTCGCTGAAATTTTATGGCCAAGAACAATTCCTTCATTGACCATAAACTGACACTTTTCCCAATTCAAGACCAGATTGGTCTCTTTGCATCAAATTAGAATAAATTCAAGGTTGCTCAAGCAAGATTGGAAAGTTGCTCCGTAAACTGAGAATTCATCCATAAATATTTCCACTATTTTCTTGATCATGTCATGAAAAATGGACATAATGCATCTTTGGAAGGTTGTTGGGGCATTGCAAAGTCCAAACAGTATCCTCCTATAGGCAAAAATACCATAGGGGCTTGTGCAAGAAGTCTTCTCTTGATCTAATGGATGTATAGTAATCTGATTATAGCCCGAATAGCCGTCAAGGAAGCAATAGAATGCATAACCAGATAATATCTCCAACATCTCATGTATGAAGGAAAGTGGAAAGTGGTCCTTTCTTGTTGCGTCATTGAGCTTGCAGTAATCTATGCAAACTCACCAGCCGGTCACCGTTCTTGTCGGAATGAGCTCATTTTTCTCATTTTTCACCACTGTCATCCCTCCTTTCTTTGGTACCACTTGAGCCGGGCTGTCCAAACACTATCAGAGATCAGATATATTACTTTGGCATCCAGTAGCTTGATTACTTCTTTTCTAACCACCTCTTTCATGTTAGGGTTAAGCCTTCGTTGAGGTTGCACCACTAGCTTATAATCATCCTCCATTAGAATTCGATGAACACAAATGGAGGGGTTGATTCCCTTTATGTCAGAAATAGTCCAAGCCAATGCCTCTTTGTTTTTCTTCAACACATCAAGCAATTGGGTTTTTTGGTCTTAGGTTAGTTTTGATGAAATGATTACTGGAAGGTTGCTTGGTGTTCAAGGTAAGCATATTCTAAATGGGAAGGTGAAGGTTTAAGTTCTAGGTTTGGAGGTTCTTCAAGTGAGTTTCTGAGAGATAAATTAGGTGTGCAGTCTAAGGGTTCAACGAAATGGGAAAAGGTTGTTGATGATTAGGTTGCTCCTCTATCTGTTCTGCAGTAATTTCCTCCATTGGTTCCATCGCAATTTCCTCATCTTCCTCCAATTCAAATTTTTCAATTTCCTGCAAAAGAAAAGGACTCAAATGCACATCTGGTGTATCAAGAAAATAACATTGATCATCAAAGGCAGGAGGGATTTCATTGCTTCGTTCATTTTAAAGATCACTTCATCACTATGGATTTTCAAAATTAGTTTTCCATCATGCACATCAATTAAATCGTGACCAGTAGTAAGAAAAGGTATTCCTAGAATGATTGGTACATGAAGATCTTCATCCATATCCATCACAATAAAGTCCACACGTAATATAAACTTTCCAACCTTAACTAAAACATCTTTTACAATGCCTCTAGGGGTTCCTAACACTTCTATCAGCAAGTTGTATGGATACTCTAGTTGGTTGGGGTTCACCTAAGCCTAGTTATTTATAAATGTAGTATGGCATCAGATTTATGCTTTCTCCTAAATCAAAAAGCGCATTATCAATGTTTAAATTGCCTATAGAGTAAGGGATAGAGAAACTTCCCAGATCTTTTAACTTTTGAGGCAAGGGTTGCTTACTTTGGAGAATTGAGGAGCAATCTCGGTTAAGTTGCACCATTGCTACATTTTCCAACTTCTTATTGTTTGCTAGCAAGTCTTTCAAAAATTTTCAAATACATGGGCATTTGTGCAAGTGCTTCTGCAAAAGGAATATTAATATGAAGTTTTTTAAAGACTTCGAGGAACTTGTTGAATTGTTTAGCCATTTCATGTTGTTTTTCTCTTTGAGGATAAGGGATCCTTAGTTGATAGGCTTGAATAGGTTGCTTCTCAGGAATATGTTAACTTTGATCAGGTGCTGAATGTTTTTGAATGGGTTTTTCTTGACCTAGGGTAGGTTGAGGTTGCTCTCCTTTTCCAAAAGGTTGCTTTTCTTCAACAGCTTTTTCACCTGCATTTTCATCAACATCAACAACAATCATATCATTAGAATTTTCAACTATCTTACCACTTTTGAGCATTATGGCCTTGCACTCCTCCCTTGGGTTTGGTTCCGTGTTACTTGGAATTACTCCTCTCCCTCTGGGTGTTACTATGGTGGTGGGTTGTTGGAATTACGTCTCAAGATTCTTCATGGAAGCTTGCGTCTAATTCATGAATTGTAACATCATTTCCTTCACCTCCTCAATCTCAGATTTTTTAGGTTGTTGAGAAGGTCTAGGTTGCTAAATGTTATGCTGAACTTGCTAATGTTGCGGAAAATGGCTGTTAGGTTGCTGATAAGGAGCTTGCTTGCCGGGTTGTAGACTCCAAGAGAAGTTTTGATGGTTGCGCTAGCCTAGATTATATGTTTTTAAGTAAGGATTGTTCCTCTGATTATTTCCTATGAAGTCACATGACTCTTCGTCAATTGGACCATTGCAATCAATGTTTCTATGATTGCCTCCACAAAAATCATAAACCATTTGTATATTTGAGATTGTTGAAACATTCTGCTTAGCAAGTTACCTTAGAATCAGATCCACTTTGTTAGAGAGCTTTGCAACGGCATTAGATTCTCCTTGTTTGCTACGATCATAACTGATTGAGTGCCATTTATAGCTGGTGTTAACCAACCTTTCAATTAGCTCATAAAGTTCCTCTGGAGCGAGTTCTTCAGGATCTCCATTAGCCACAGACTCAATCTGAATTTTGTATGCATTGGTTAAACCATTGTAAAAGTTTTGAATCTTCATCCACATTGGAATTTGATGATTTAGCACTCTCCTCAATAATTCTTTGTATCTTTCCCAAGCGTTGGAGAGAGATTCATCAGGTTACTGAAAAAAATGAGTGACTTCATTCCTCAGCTTGATTACTTGTCTTGGCGGAAAATATTTGGTCAGGAAATTTTGCGACATATCATTCCATGTCCGAACTGATCCAGACTGAAGGGTTTGTAGCCAATTTTTAGCTTTATCCCGTAAGGAGAATCACTACGCCATAGATGGCTTATTGCAACAACGAAAAAATGGTGCCTAAAGTGTCAAAAGTGTTGTGAAAGCACTTATCACAACACTTTTCTGTGAAAAAAGTCATCGGTGATGCTTCCCTTGCGAAAAGTCATTTTCGCAACACATTGTTTTTCTTTCAACACTAAGAAATTTGCTGTGACAAGTGACTTTTCGCAACACTCTTTTAGTACTTGCAATGCATTCTGTTATGTTGCAAAAAATACCCGTCGCCGTTAATGTTAACGTCCATTAACTTTTTTCGTAACACTTTTGTTATTTATTTGCAACACTTTTCTTATAACACTTTTAACATATTTGCAACATCATGTCTAGTTTTCGCAACACCTTTTGAAAAACACTTATGTCGCATTTGAAACACTTTGAGATTATTGCAACACATCTATAAAACACTTAATTGATGACATAATTCAATTAAATTGAAATTCTAATTCATTATGCATAATATTCAATTTATACAAATTCAAACGAGAACTAAAAAATACATAATATTATACAAACTAAAAATAATGCTACTAAAAGTGTAGTGTTTCCAAAAGATTCTCAAACCGATCTTTATAGATTGTAAAACATATAGGTACTCGAACCCACTTTATATTCCGAAAATCTCTGTGAAATCTGTCATTTTCCTTCATTTATAGAATCAATCTTCCCATACAAAATCCTACAACAAACACAGATTCCCAAATGAATAGCAAGAACCGCAGAATCATTTTTATTAAATGCATCTTTTTAGTTATAAGATTAAAATATCATTAAAAGTAACTTTGTTAATCTCTAGATGTTGGAATTGCTGCCTATATGGGCATTAAGGTTGTGCTACTTCTTTTGTTTACTATGTATTATATTATATGCAACAATTACAATTCCAAGATAATAATAACTTATTGGCTATAAGCTGCTTTCTGACTTACATGGCCCATTCTTCGTATATGCCAATCAAATCTCTAGATGGACCACCAAAAGTTTCACTTCTCTAAGAATATTCCACAATTAGCTTCAAATTACTTGCAGTGAATTTGATAGGAACGCTAAGAATCCACAAAATAAATATAAACTATACATGAATGATTGAGCAACTACATAATAGATGAGTCTAGCATATATTGATTCTCAATAGTATATGGAATTTAGCTCAACAAATCAAAAGTAGCAAACATCTAAATAAAGACATCACAATCAACCCTTATTGCTATCTTTTTGGTATATCTTATACCAAAAGTTTTTACTTCCACTTATTATATACAAATAACATTAGTAAAAGACTTGAAACCATTATAAACAAGATGAAAGGGACATATAAGACAAAAAAATTAAACTTCATATTAACTGTGTGAAGTACTCATGAAGGTCAATGTCGAATAGCGTCTTAAGACCAGGCTTTTAGACTTTCACAACTACTTTCTCTCCACTATGAAGGATAGCTCTGTGGACCTAAACACACAATACATATTCAATCAGCTTACTTTGTTCTGAACTAAGACAAAGAGCAACTGGTTTTTTCATGCTATACAGTTCACTCAATATCAACTAGAACTAAGATTTAAATAAATCTGAAACACTCTCACATAAGTTTACAGAGAAAGTAAAAACTGGGATAAAATGAAATGATACAAAATATTATAGAACCTTAAAATTCAGAGAATAATTAGCAAACTCACAACACATCAAGTTCCTGCATTAGGCCAATAACGGATAAAATCATACTTCCAACAGATGACCTTGCAAGGATCTAGTCAATAAGGGGTCAGAAAAGTCTAGAAAATAGATGTTGGAAAAAAATTTGACAGTCAGCCAGTTGCAGGACAAGTCCCTACTGATCGAGTTGAAATAGTAAATAACAATTATACACAGAAAACATTACCTGAATTTCAGTTCACGGAGGTAGATGAAGTACATGCAAGTCCTGGAAGAAATTATAATTTCCAATAATTTGCAGAATACTCCCAATCAAACAGTTATTTTGCACATCACTACGGTAGGCCAACAGAAGAATCATGTCATAGGTGGAAGACATGGTAAAATGCTCTTTCCAAGATAAAAGAAACCTCATATAGACACAAAATTTAGATATGATACTTACATATAACCCAACCTTATCAGCTGGCAAGGCACATGTCTCAAGAGAGTGAACCCACCATAAATTAGTAACAAATGAAAAAGAAAAGGCGCTAAAGTTTAATTCATGAGAACATATCAAGCAAGAGTGAGTTGAAATAGAGAATATACAAAAAAAATATATGTAAGTGTAAATTTTTATAGTATCAAGCTCACTAATTACAAAAAAATATACAAAAAAAAAAAAAACTTAAATGAATCATAAGATCTAAAAGATTTTCTAGAGGCCAAATAGCTACATTCAGATTGGAAAAACAATAAGTGCTAATGAAGAGAAAAGAGTAAATATATATGTTAAATAGACTGGTAAAAACTCATAAATGCATACTAGAAAGTTCCAATAATTACTTATTACATCTAACAACATATACTAAAGCTCTTCAAACAAGTTTAACCAATAAATCTCTAAAATATGAATTAACAAATAATAAAAGCTCTGAAATTGCTAGAACATGAGATAAAGTTTTGAACTTTGAGAAAATAAGGATTATTAACAAACGCCAAATTTCTAAAATAAAAAAAAGTGATGAACGTTGGTCCATTTTCAACCTAAAACATTAAAAAAACTTCATCAAGTTTATGGTTTGAAGAAAAAAAGATAAACAAATATAGCTTCAACATTATTAACATTATGAGACTATAAGATTTGTTTAAACTCACTGTTGTCAGAATCCACTAAATCAAAAGACCATAAGAACTTACAATTCTTGGGATTAATACAAGAGCTGAGATTATCAAGTATAGGACCTTGGTAACATTCGTGCAAGAACATTATATTAATAATTCAAACTCTACACCTAGAAATAATTCAAACTCCACATACATATAAAAAATTTTAGTAAGCTTACAAATTTCTGATGAAATTTATCCTCCGAGTTTATCTTAGGTTTACCATAAAATTAATGTCGAAAGAATTTCACAGTTGGTTTGTGTAAATTTGACAACGAATGCAAATTTTTGTCAAAAAGAGTATAGATACTTGTGATCAAATATACATGTATCTTTTTTCTTAACTCATATAAGTATAAGAATCTGAATTAAGATTTGTGCTTATACAAAGATAAAAGTGGTATAAGTTGATTAGATAAAAGAGGAAAATTGTAATGCTGCCTCAGTGAAGCTAATTACTGGGCATTTGCATCTCAATTATCATTAAAGGGCTAGGAATGACACAAACTGCTGAGAGTTCACGAATTATTAAGATGTGAATCAACCAAACACTACACAACTAGAAAGCCCCAAGTTTTCTTACAAGGAATAGTCTTTTAGTATTTCAAATCTAAGGAATACTAAAAGTTATCTCCTTGCTTTCAAATCTACGAAATTAGATACCCAATCTACTGATTCAAATCAAGATCATTTAGCAAAAAATTTTCTACAGCAGTTATCAAAAAATCTACAAAATCAAAATAGAAAAAAAGAAGTATTTATAAGGGAGGGTAATTGGGAAATTAAATTACCTCTTAGAATTAGAAGAATTAGACATCTGAGCCACCAGTGGGGTTTCCCTTTGAACTTGGTCACTGATCTAAGTGAATACCTCAATTTCGAAATCCCTAAATAAATTAACTAGATCAGAACACAATTAGAGAAAATCAAAGAATAATATATAGTTATTCAATTACCAGTAATAACCACATGGCTGCTCTTTCACAATTTCTTCCATTATTAAACTTTAGATCAAAAAGAGAAAGATAAGAACACAAATCGAAGAGAACGTATGTGTTTGTGTGCTTTTTGCAGGGGCAAGTGACACTATCACCGTATAAGCCTCTAAGTTCCTCAACCTAGATATCGCCAGAACTTGAGAAGAAAATCATAATAAATAGTAAGGAGAGACGAAGATCTACGGTGACAACATAGTTTTGGTTTCAATAACGGAAATGATATACTGAAAACAAGTGAGGATTGAAGAACTTGTTTAAGGTTTTTAGGGATTTCTGAGGTAAAAGAACGAAGAGAGGGAGAAGAATAGAAATTGTGAAAGTGGACAAAGTTTGGGTGAATGTCATTTTAGTTTAATTTTTCAATTTTGTTTATTTTATTTCCGCCTAAAAAAACAACTAAGTTTCACTATTCAGTAGTATTTTTTATAACGGTTAACTACAAAGTGTATCTGATCTACTTACATGGTTTTGAAACACTTTTCATACACTTTCAAAAATATGTTGCAAAAAATCAATTTTATCCTCAAAACAGCAACACCAAGCATTTTGGTTGCAACAGACCATCTATGGTGTAATGAATGGGAAAAGCTTAAGTCTTATGACATCGTCCAAGACTCCACGATTTGTATGAAAAGTATTGCACATAGTGATGAAATCTTGGATATGAGCATTTAAACCCTTTCAGGGTAGTCCTCCAAATTGAATGGCTTCATGGAGCATTTGGATCATGAATGCTTTGATCTCAAAGAGGTTTTCTCCTTCATCGGGTATTACAATGCAAGTAGAATATCCCTCGGTTGATGGTCTCGAATACTCCTCGAGTCTTTGCATTGGTGGGGGCAAGTTTACTTGCCCTTCTCCTTTGGGTTGTTTTGGTGTATTTGGGGGAATAATTCTGTCTGCCATTCTTTGTCATATACGCCTCCTCTTAGCTTCACCACTTAATCTTCTGTAATTTCTTTCAATTTTAGGGTCTATGGGAATTAAGGGTGGACCAATCCTTCACATACACCAATGATTGCTAAAAAAAGTATCTACAAAAATGAAAATAAAAAGATTAAACGTACCAATTTACAAATAGAAATTTAAAAACTTCACACATCGCTCCCTGGCAATGGCACCAAAAACTTGGTGATTGGCCGAATGTACCTAGGAAGTATACTAGTTCATTTTTAGTAGCAAGTAGCAAGACCAAGTGTCATCCCACAGGGAGCAAGGGAAATATTTAAATCTTTTAAGTAAATTGGCAAGTTAACAAGTCGTGAGAATATGAAAAATGAGTAAAATAAACAAAGTAGTGAAATTTATGATTACTTCAAATTGAAAAAAGATTGTTATGGCTGAAATTAACAATAAATAAAGGCACAGGCATCACCAGCAAGTTAAACAGGCTTAGAGGAAATTTCCTTCTGTTATTTTAACATATTTTATCACATAGATCGAAGGTGTCTTGCACTAAATTCACTAAGCTCGGCATACTATCATATTGCTTAGATTCTATAAAGCTTCACTCCGGGATTTCTCCACATGCGAGTTACACTTTAAGCATTAAGAACAAGCAAGCATTCTATTTAATTTAATAGAAACCCCTAGCACACTTCTAATCCCTTTTGGTACTTGTGAAGTGTGTGTTTCATATTAGTTCCGTGTTCACAATTCACCTTTCGGTCCTTCTTGATTCGACTAAACATAAGTTTGGCCAGACATATGAGATGTTAAAGATCAAACACAAAACAATCAATCTTAAGATGATGTTAAAATAAAAGAAGAAAGTCAATAAAACCTCTTAACAGCCCAGTCAGCTAGTTGGCTAAGCCTGCTAGAGAGTTAGTTAGCAAAAGACATGATAAAACATGAAAGCAATAAATAAGATAACAATTTGAACATGAAAAACTGTAACATCCCATTCCATAACATCATATTTGCATTTTGATAAATATGTTATATGTCATGAAATTTATTATATGGTATAATTATATATCATATATTATTTTAGACATTAGTTTCATTTATATAAAATACGAAATAAAATATGTAAATAGATAATTTCGAGATGTTATTTAGAGGAAAAATAATTATATTTCATTAAAAAATTTTAGTATTATTTGGAGTAGTTGTATATTAGAATTAGTATGGAATAATTATGATTATAGTATAGTATAGTTATAAGTATTGGTATTTGTAATTAATAATATAAAGGAGGGGCAAATTGGTCATTTTTCTTGATATAAATAGAATGAGATAAGGAAGAGATCAGAAACTCTATCCTAGAAGAGAAAAAAATGCAGAACTTAGTTAGAAGAGAAAAGAGGAAGAAGAAGAAAAGAGGAAGAAGAGAAAGCAGGAATCACGTATGTGTTCGATTTTGTAACATGCTTTTCGTAAGGTTAGAGATAGAATTTTGATTTATGATACAAAGAAGAGTTGTAGCTTTGTATGTTAGGGTTCTTGGTGTAAATTTTGGGGATTTTTTAATAGGTAGAGTTTCTTCTATAATTTATTTAATTCAGACTGTCCAGAGTAGAATTGTCATAGAAGCAGATTGAGATTCAAACTGATGGTGCGGCTTTTATACTAGTTGTAAAATTCTAAAAATTTGATATGTTGTAACTCACTTGTCTAGTTTATTTGAAAAAAATTCAATCTATTTTGTACGAAAGGTTATGGTTATTTTACTAAGAGTTGCTCAGGTGAAAGGGGACAGATGTAGGGTGTGAAAGATTGATTCACCAAAACTAGTATATTGATTGGATGAATCTGATATTTTAGTATGTTATACCTATGTGTCTTAAAAGTGGATGGCTTTGGTTTCAAGTCGTTTGGTTTAGTATTTTGAAAGTTATGAATTTTTAAGTAAGACAAGGTCTTGATAGGACCAGTTCTGATTTCTGCAAGAAAAACTGATTTAGTGTGTGAAAGTAAAAATTCACTATAAATTGTACATATGTTGAAAAATTCTGAAATTTTTATATGTTATATAATTATAAGTTAAGAGGTAAATGAAACTAAAATTAGAGTATTTGGATCAGTATTTTGAGAGATATGGATTTTAGAAGTTAGTAAGGTCATGAGAGTATAAAGTTCAAATTGTATGATAATTATTAAAAAAAAAAGAAACTATCCATGGTATAAGAATATGATATAAGTTTGTATTTGTTTATAGGAGCTCAGAATATTGAAAGTGTACATGTACCGGAGAAGGGTTCAAGTCATTTTCGAGTGAATTAGCTTGGTTAATTTGTGAGTATAAAATGAAATGAACTTGACATTAAATTTGCAAGTGAAATGTGTTGATGGTGTTAATGTGTGATTTTGAAATTGATATGAATTGATGATATGTGGTAATTGAATATACTTTGTATGATTTTATGATATGTGATATTGGAATATGTGTGATATGATAATGTAATTTATTGTGAATTGTGAATTTGTATGTGTGTATATGTATTGGTGAATTATTTCGATAAAATGGGATAAGTTCCATACTTGATGAAATTGATATATGATTCTATATGATATATGAACTTGCACAATGATCGAAGGAAATGAAAAAGGAAAAGTTGTGACATACCTTCCAAAATATTACAATACATGTTCCGTTTCACATGAACCGAAAGGTTATGTTCTGTTTTACATGAACCGAAAGGTCATGTTCTGTTTTAAGTTGGCCAGTTAATC
>CATIWQ010039204.1:0-37757 GCA_949673415.1 Euphorbia schlechtendalii
CTCACAACTCATCCTTGCCAAATGCTAAATGTTGTGGGAAAAACCCTCACACTTTCAACGTGTGGTCATACTCGAAACACTTTGTTCGAAATATGCACTAAGATCAAACTTGTAATACCTAACACTCACAATAACCTTGGACAATATGTTAGTATAGTATAGGTATGGATAATGTATAAATAATAATAAATCAAGAAAAATTGTTAAATTCTTCGGTTTTTAATTTTATTTAATTTTTTTGGATTTTCGGGATTTACAATTTCCCCCCACACTAAAGAACACAATGTTCTCATTCTGGAAGAATTTATTCAATTGAAAATCTAAATTAAACTAAACACACACAAATGAAAAGAAAATAAAATTAAAGAAAAGGAGAAAGAAATTTTGAACCCAGTTTGTTCATTCTTCCAAACTTGAATCTGGTGGACTCGGTGATATATCCATATTCTGCATTCTAAAGTATGAATCTAATTTTCGATTTAAGGAAATGTTGGATTTTGTGAGTGCACGAACATCTTATTGTCTAGAGGCGATCAGATAAGCATTACTGATGTCATCAAAAAATTTTCCTCTCAAAGTAATTTCATTAGTACTTTTAGAGGGTTGTCTTGCTTCACTACTTTGTTGAATTTTGTCAATGTCTTCTTCGGGTTGATTTCCTCGAGCAGAAGATCATTCTATCGGCCTTATCTTTCTCACCATTACTCTATATGGTAAAAATGTAAACTTTCCTTGTTCTTCTTTCACTAAGCCTGCCCTCTTCATGTAAATGCCTCCAATGAAGTTGAATTTCTTCTTTGGATCACGTCGGTATGGTAGTTGATTTTTCACTCCCAAAATTATACCGCAAATCATATTTGCCCCTCCAACTCTAGCCTTTTTATGTGTAGTTAGGCTATTAATGGACTCTAGTAAGTATACCGGTAATTTTTGCTTTAATTACTCAATTGCGCATTCCAACACAATCAAATTCTTCTTCGACACCTTTGTAGTTTCATGTCTCAAGAAAAGACTTTGAGATATAAACTTGTGGAGGTATAAAAGGCTATTACTTTTAATATTTTTGTAGGACAAGTTTTTGACATAATAACTATCCAATCTCATTAACTCTATCCAAATATTTGTTAGATTGTAATCTTCATCTTCTTCAATCCCTTCGTATTTTTCTCCAAATTCAAACCATTGAACTAAACCCATCATAGTGAATTTATACTCTTTCCCTTCATTTCTGAATTTCCATTTGACGAAACTCTCATCTTTCGCAACAGTAACCAAAAATTCGAGGACCCATTCCTTGATAAAAGGAAAATGCATATTCACAAACATCTACAATCAAAATAGTGAAAAATACTCCTCTACTTACGCATGAATCCCAACATCAATAGGAAAAGTAGGATCGTAGAAAAGGGTACCTTTAAAATCGAAGATCTTGATTCTCAAGTATCTTTCAACTTCATCTTCACTATAGATTGGAAAAGGATAACCAAATTCATTTTGTCAATTAACCAATTTGCTCTTTCCTTGGGTGCCATTAGAATTGAATTCAAGAACTTTGAAAGAAAGATTTCTGATTGATTCTTGGAAAACAAAGAAAACTTGCTTTTGTAAAGGATTGAGATTGTGAAAAAGAGTTATTGTAAAAACAAACTAGGAAAAGTGGTTATTTATATAGAAAATAGGGTATTAATTGCTTTTCCGACAGATATATATCAAATATAACTGTTAAAATATAGCTGTTACAGCAATAATTGCTGTACAAATTGTACGGGTCATGATCGTGAAGGTTAGTCATGATCGTGACTCTCTCTTATACAGAAATAGAGAGTTCAAACCATATTGATCATGAGCGCAATACAGGTCGTGGTCGCGATATGCCAAAATCCAATATTTTTGTTCTTTTCTTTTATTTGAAACACTACACTAATATATATAAAACAAATAAAAATACACTTCTATATTATACTATATATATTTTAGGAAAATATAAGAGATTTAAGTATCGATGATGTTTTTCAACCCCTCAACTTCATATTCATGGATGAAATCTAACTTAACAACTTCTTGGATGCAAGCATCAATCAAGTCAAGTTTCATGCATATATCTTCATCCATTGGATATTTATCAGCTTTACCCATGTTAAATTCAACTGTATCATCACTTATCCTTAACTTACTTTACCTTCCGACACATCTATCAATTCTTTGCCAATATGCATAAATGGTCTTCCTAAGATTATAGGACACTTTTCATCATAAGCAAAATCTAGCACAACAAAGTCAGTTGGAAAAAAATATTTATCCACTATAACTAGCACATCTTCTATTATGCCATAAGGATGTTTAATAGACTGGTCAGCCAATTGCAAGACCATATTTTTCCTTTTAACTTCATCATCAAGCTTCAACTCTTTGAAGATCAATAAAGGCATAAGGTTTATACTAACCCCTAGATCACATAAACATTTTGGAAAAGAAATGTTTCCAAGTTTACATAGAATTGTGAAACTTCCTGGATCTTTAACTTTAGTGGGCATTATAGCAATTATTATTTTGCTACAATCTTCAGTTAAAGATACTTTAGATATTCCTTCTAAACTACGTTTATGAGATAAAAGTTCTTTAATAAACTTACCATAGTTAGGAATCTGAATGATGGCTTCAATGAATGAGAGATTGATTTCCAAACCTTTTAGTTTGTTGATGATTTCGATGAATTGCTCATCCTCATTTTTCTTCTTTATTCTATTTGGAAATGGAGGTTCAGGGGGATTAACCTTTCCGAATTTAAGTTGTTCATTGTCTCCTATTTTATGATCAGATTTACTCAGATATTCATCCTATACTTCAACAACATCATTAGCAAGTATACCTAAAGGGTTTGGTTCATCTAGTAATTTACCACTATGAAGGGCTATAGCATGCACATTTTCCTTAGGATTTCATTCTATGTTACTAGGTAAATGGCCTTTTCCTCTAGGTGGGATAAAGTTTGCTAATTTACCAACTTATATTTCCAAATTATGAATAGAAGATGATTGATTTTCAAACATTTGAACCATCTTATTTTCTAACCACTTGTAACATTCCTCATACTCTGATCGTTTATTACAAACCCCTTCCAGATATTTATCTATTTTACTAGCCAACTGTCCTATTCTATCATTACTCTGATAATTTTTTTGCTGATTATCACCATACTTCCAATTAGAACTCCTATAATTATGTCCATTATTATCATAAGAATTCCCTTGACTTTGAACATAACTTAATTGCTCCCCTACACATGGGTTAAAGTTACACTCAAAAGCAATCTGTCCAATTTGACCACAATTTTCACATATCAAATGGTTACTCTTATTTATATGCATATTATCTATCTTATTAGATAAAGAAGATATTTGTGCTTGCATAACAGAAATAGAGTCTAATTCATTGACCTTTTTAATTGAACTAGAAGATGTAGATGCAGCATGCGAATGGGTAGGATTAGTAATACTTACTTGTGCTCTCTCCACTAGCCACATACTATTGTTATTCACCATATCTTCCAAAAGATCAAAAGCTTCTTGACTAGTTTTCTTCATAAGAGATCCCGTAGCCATAGCATCAATCGCTCCTCTTGTAGCATGATTTATTCCATTGTAAAAATTTTACAGAATCACATTCTAGGGTAAACCATGATGAGGATAAATTTGTTGAAGTTCCTTATAACGTTCCCAAGCTTCGTACAAGGATTCACTGGCCTTTTGAGTAAAGGAAGTGATTTCTTTAATGAGTCTTGCAGTTTTGGCTAAAGGAAAATATTTAGTCAGAAAGGCTTGGCTAATTGGTTCCAAGTAGTGATTGAATTTAGGGGTAATGAATTCAACCAAACTTTCGCTTTATCATGGAGTGTAAATGGGAATAAGCAAAGTTTAACTACTTCATCAGGGACATTGGGCATTTTGAAAGTATCACAGACTTCTAAAAAGTTTACAATGTGAGTATTCATATTTTCATTGGGTAGACCATAGTATTGCACATTATTGCTAATCATTTGAAGTAATGCTGGCTTGATTTCAAACTGATTTTGGTAAATTGGTGGTCTAGCAATTCCTTAATTGTTACCATTGATGGTTAGAATTACATAATCCATGAGTCTTGGTTGAGGTTGATCCTCAATTGGTGGTGGGTCTACTTCAGCCATCCTTCTTCTTTGTCTCTTATTTTTCCTTTTCCTTGTCCTACCAAATTGTTTAATTTCTGATTCGAAAGATGCCAAACTTTCTCCTGAACTAAGTGTACTTGGCATGCACATGCTAGAAAGAAAACTCAATGAATAAGCAAGAAAAATATGTTAATAACAATATATAAACACGTAAAACTAAAAACAAAAACAAAAATAAATCTAATTGAAATATAATATAAATATAATTACCCGTTCTCCGGTAATTTGATTTCTAGATAGCACTTGCCTTCCCTGGTAACGGTGCTAAAAACATGTTCGCCACTTTTCTACTGATAAGTTTAATAACTTGTTCACAAGATTTTGGCTTTAAAGTACAGGTGTTGTCAATACCACTTATCAAATAGAAAAATGATGATAATTGCAAGTATACAGTTGCGATGTAGTTTTAAAAGATATCGAACCCACAGGGAAGGAATTCGGTTCTAAAGATCAACAAGAGTAATGGAACAAAGAGAATAAAATAGATAATTTTATTATTGATGGGTTGGTTGGGATATGATGGTAAATAAATAGATAAATATATAAATAGATTAGAGTAAAAGAAATCGATATAAATTATCCCTACCAACAAGTATAGCAAAGAAAATATGCAAAATCATCAAAGATGTTACGTACACCAAACTACTTTAATAGATTCAGTTCTAGACACTCAATTATTCAGTTATTCACCACACAAAAACACATGAAGAGTTGTGTCCATTGGCGAAGAGTTGCATCACTTCATTTTGATTGGATGCAAAGATTCATCCTCAGCCATAAAGGAAAGGCACCATTTCATGATTGGTTGACTTCCAAAAGGTGTCTTTTCGGTTGGTAGTTGATGGTGGTTGATGGTTGTTAACTGGTAGTTGGTAGTTGATAAGAGATAACCATTAACCGTCATTGATTGGTAGTTTTCTATTTATGAAGAGTGACAAGTCATGACCGTGGATAGATGTCACGATCGTGAAATGTTGTTTCTTCATAATTCTTCTTTGCAACTTTACCTATCTTTGACAACTTCGATCCTAAGCCAAATCTTTAAGTTCCATGCATCTTTTTGCACCTTTTTCACTCTTTTTCCATAGAATTCCACTTTTTATCTTTTTACTCACAAGATTTACCAAGTTTCTGCATTTGCATAAAAAAACAACTACATACTATGTGAAATCTTTTATATGAAGTATAAAATGACTTAAACTATTGTGTTTTATGATTGAAAATATCATGATTATAAGTGTAAATACACACTTATCAATGTTAAGAGTGCTTTCCTAAATGGATTCATTCAAGAGGAAGTATATGTGAGTCAGCCTCCAGGCTTTGAAGATGCAAAGAATCATGAGCATGTCTTTAAACTAAAGAAAGCTCTCTATGAATTGAAGCAAGCACCTTATGCTTGGTATGAAAGGTTGACCTACTTCCTACTCAGCAAGGCTATGAAAGAGGCAAAGCAGATACAACTTTGTTTATCAAGCAAAGGAAGGAAGATGTGTTGCTAGTCTAAATCTATGTGGATGATATCATATTTGGATTAACTAATGAGAAGCTTTGTAAGGAGTTCAGCAAAAAGATGAAGAGAGAGTTTGAAATGTCAATGATGAGAGAGTTCAACTTTTTCCTTGGACTACAAATCAAACAAAGTGAAGATGGAATCTTCATTAGCCAACTAAAATATGCAAAAGAAGTCCTAAAGAAGTTTGATAAGGAGCATTCAAAGCCAATGTCCATCCCATAACCACTGATACAATCTTAATTAGGGATGAAGTAGGTAAGCTTGTAAATAGTAAGTTCTACAGAGGTATTATTGGTTCTCTCCTTTATTTAACTGCTAGTAGGCCTAATATTCAATACTCTTTATGATATTGCTCGTGATACCAAGTTGATCCTAGAGAATCTCACTTATCAACTATTAAGAGAATTCTCAGATACTTGCAAGGTTCTATTAATGCAAGTCTGTGGTATCCCAACAACTCAAATTTCACTCTTAGAGGAGACACAGATGAAGATTATGGAAGGGAAAAGCTCAACTAGATAAGCACCACTGGACGATGCCATTTTCTTAGAGAATTCCTTATCTCATGTTATAGCAAGAAGAAAACTTCTCTTGCATTGAGTACTACAGAAATTGAGTACATGAAAGCAAGAAGTAGCATAACATAATTTCTATGGATTATCCATAAGCATCAAATGGAGGATTATTGTATAAAGTCAAAATGCCTCGAAGTTATGTGTGATAACAAGTGCGCAATTGACCTGCCCAAGAATCTAGTTCAATATGGTAGGATGAAGCATGTCAACATTAGACATCACTTCATAAGGGATCATGTGCTAAGGGGAGATGTCAAACTGGATTGTGTTCCTTCAGTTGAGCAATAAGCTGGCACATTCACCAAACCATTAGCAAAGGAGAAATGCAACACACTTAGAGAGCTAATTGGAATGGCGAACCCAATATGAAGAAATCTCAAAATTTTGGCTAAGTGTTGAAAATCAAGTCCAAAATATCTAAAGCTTAGTAGAATGATGTGACAAGTATTTTCCCCTTTTTACCTTTTATTTAACATTGTTAGTTTAGTTTTCTTGGTTAAAATCTCAAAAGCTACTTTATTGAAAGGGGGTTTTTGAATTGGAACCGTCTAAACCCAAAACTATAATATTTACTAAGTTGGTTAAAGGCTTAATACATCAATAGGTACCTTAACTTGTCCCAAAAAATCTATTGTGCCCTTGAACTTTCAAAATGACCCCGTAGCTCCCTCAACTTTAAAAAAGTGACCCCGTAGCTCCCTCAACTTTAAAAAAGTGCACCACTTTGCTCCCTCAATGCCACATGTCAACTTCTGATTGGAGGGAGAAAATCAGATCCTTAAAAAGTCAAACCAACTAGAAGATGACACGTGGCATAAAGGGAGCAAAGTGGTGCATTTTTTGAAAGTTGAGGGAGCTACGAGGTCACTTTTTTAAAGTTGAGGGAGCTACGGGGTTATTTTGAAAGTTCAGGGGGGTAGGAGGTTTTTTGGGACAAGTTAAGGTACCTAATGATGTATTAAGCCTTGGTTAAATAAATGTTCAATCTCACCGTTAAACTTGATCTTTGCCTGTGGGAGAGACACATATTATGTTGTAAGAAAATTACCTATTTAAGGGAGAGCTTGCTGGAGAGAGAAAATCACTTGCAATTTGAATTCTCTCAAATAAAATTTCTAAGAACCCTAATTTTTCTCTCCCAAATCTTCTCTATAGTGGTGTCTTCTCAACAAACCCAAAAGAAAGTTCAGTATACTCTTCAAGGAAAATCAAAAAGAAATATGTTCATCAACATCGATGACACTACTAAGAAGGTGATCTTGCCCCATGGCACAACATTCACTCAAGTTAGCTAGGGAGTATATAACGATTTTGGCCTAGTTCTTAAGGTTGATTATAATGGGCTATTGAAGAACATAACTATGCACCATGTGATGAGGCAATAAAATCTGAGTCAGTTTCTTCTCTTTGATGGGCAAGAAATCAAGGAATTGATAAGGAAGTTCTACTCAAACCTCTACATCATTGGGGGTTTCCCAGACATGATAGAGACAGAGAAGACTTCCTAACTAATTTCTTCAAAGCTGTTGGCCAGCATCTAGCACATGCCCTTGAAAGGCACTACACTGAGGAAGAATGGAGATGAAGAAATGGAGGCTATCATGGAGGATTAGGAACTGCTAGTTGATTATGGCTCTACAGAAATTGCAACTTCAAGAATGGGATGGAAGGTGAGAGCATGCCATGAGCTATTGGTTAAGATAATCTTGGCCAAGACTGGATCCCTAAGTAAATGCACCTACTTTGAGAGGTGTGTATTATACCATATGGTAGAAGGGAAGGAGCTCAACTGGCCTATGATGATTTTACATAATCTCACTAAGGTAACTACCCTCTATCATTATGGTTACTTAATTACTACAATGGAAAAGGTGATTCAAATAGATAACTATAAGTTTATGGGTGATAGTGGAGACACCGTTTGCTGCTAAAGAAGACCTTAGATTTTGGGCTCTTTAAGAAATTGAAGTTCAATCAGGTCCACATAAGGTATACCAAAGCTCAAGATATCAAGCTAAAGTAGGCTAAGGTAGTACCCTCTGTGTTTCTAGTAAAGGTTCTATGAGCACGGGATTTTTTACAGCTCACACATTCAATGTTGATGGCTTTTCGGGATATTTTTCGTCGAATCACACAATTTTCGATTATTCGGATAACTTTGAATGGGAGCATTCATCGACACTAACTTGTGTTAAAGATTCAAATTATTAGATTTTAATAAATTAATAAAAATAAAAATATATAAAAAGCTCGACTAAGCTGGGCTCGTCGAACGGGCGAGCCCAATGTGTCGGCTTGCTGGATTTCATAAAAAGGGCTGCTCGTTGCCTGGTATGCATTTCTCCAATTGTGGCCAATCTGGAGGAGGTTCAATACACTAACTCAAGTGAGGACTAAGGTTCCGATTCAGATTTAGTTCAACGTATGTCTTTCATGGCCAATCCATAAGAAGAAGGAGCGGGGGAGGATCACCCTATCCTTATGGGATGAAACTCTCAGTAGAGACATCAATCATCGATGAGCACCGAGATTGCAACTGCCTTGAATGCCTTTTCCAACAGTGAACAACTAGCATCGCTTATTCACGAACATGTTGGGAGGACCCAGAATGTAGTGTCCTACCCGGAGGTCACCCTTAACAACGGTAATCTAATTAGATGGCCAGAAATAGGGGGCCTCCCACCTCACACATGGTGCCCCCAATTGCCTTTTATCAGTTTGGTGCAGGACAAAGTGAGGCGAACCAAAACCAAGCTCAAATTGGGAAGCCCCAGATATAACTTTGTTAATCCTTCTAAGAATCAATTATACCTAGGATAACTTGGGCAGTCGGAGTTCACTCTAGGGCCTTTCTACCAAGATATGACCCAACAGCCTATTCCCAGTTGGAGTACGATAGTTGCCTCACAGTTCCCGGCACCTCAATTACCCAATTTTGTGGCATTTCCCTATGGGGAATATAGCTCTTATCCAAGCATAGGTAACGCCATCCATCAATAACCAAGCATGGTAGAATTGTAGCCACAATTCTTAGCTACTCATGGTGGCCATCTCATGAATCCATACTCGGCACAATCGACAACAGGGGATGAAGACAACTTACCCCCAAACTTTGCAATACCGTAGTTTTAAAAGTATGTAGGATCTGGTGACCCCCGCACTCACTTAACACATTACCAAATAATGATGAGGGCATTAAGGGTCAGTGAATGGGTGATGACTAACTATTTGTCATCACCTTAGGCCACCTAGTCAATGAATGGCATAGCCACCATCCACTTGACATAGCTACTAATTAGAATAGCCTTGCTTAGGCTAAGATGGGGCATTATGGTTTCAACTCTCAATTGGAAACCACAATGCAACATCTAGAGGCTATAAGGCAAGATCAGGGTGAGAGCTTCAAATCCAACTATGCAAACAAGTCAGGCTTCGGGTTGGCTTAAGTCCGTCGGAGATGATAACCAAGCTTTTGGATGGTGCACTACTATCATACAGGAACAAGTTTAGGTCAGACATCTTTTCGAGCTGTCAAGAATTGTTTGAGAAGGTGGATATGATGGAGCACTTTGAATCCATGGACGCATCTGGGGGAAACTAGAACTGAAGAATAACCCATGGATGATGATGTAATAAATTAGATTTTAGCTACTTCACTTTGAATTTTTGAATAAATTAAACTTTGTTTACTTGCTTGATATTCTATCGATGACATTACACATTCTCATAAGCATATACATATTTCTTTTAGCACTTGTGACACATCATGTCATGAAATTGATTTGGGTATAAATTGATTCCCCAAAGTTACAATAAGTTCAAATGATTTGACTCTTGAGAGAAAGTGAGAGAAAAACTAATACTTAGACAACGCATGATAGCATTTGCCTCACCCTATGAAGACATAAGATCGATAGATCTCCAAGCACAGAACATCCATTGACTATTAAGTTAATCAAGCAAAAGTCAGAAGATCGAAGCTAGAATAGGGCCAAAATGTCAACAAGGCAGAACAAATTCAAACAACTGATGCAATGTCAAAGACACAAAGAAGGGGTCATACCATTGAGCACATCCCATAGCTTGTGGGGAAATCAAGCAATGATCAAAGCCCTAGAAGGGCCAAACAGCTGGCACAATACCAAAGGCACAAAGAAGGAGTCAGATCATTGAGCATGTCAACAACTCCATCACATAACTCTCCAACACTAATGGGTCGATCATTACATTGTTAAAGGAATACTATTGAATGAAAATCATTGACCCTCGATGGAATCAAGATATCGGACCTGATCCCTGACATATCATCTATTGTCGAAGTACAATTAAAGGAAATGTTGATGATCAAGCACTAAGACTCTTCATCTCAAGTATCTCAAGATATCGAAGTAGCATGAGTACCAACCAATTGATCAGAAATGCTGAACGAGACAACAATTAAAGTTGTGGACATGGATGGCATCCAATCTATCAAATAAACCAAGACTAGCATAATTTCTTTCACGCATAGGTGAAAGAAACAAATCGATAAAAAGTAGTATGAATAAAAAAAATAAATTAACCTGTCAATTAACAATTTGTTAGTTGAGTCAAAATTAGTGCTTCTTTTCAAAATAGAAAAAGAAGAGTCTGCTGAGTTGAAAATCTGACAAGGGTGGCGTTGGTAAAACTTAGGACATCGAGAGGACCACCTTGGTTAGAAAACCTGAGAGGGCTAATCAATGGCAAGAGTCAAATCATATGAAACATTTATACCCCTCTTAAGTTCATCAATGAATTATCATTTTTATTGAATCTTTATGCATACGTTTATTTTGGTTGCTTGCATGCCAATGGTAGAATATCGCAAGTAAACATCCAAAAAATGAAAAAGTAAAAATAAAGAAAAAGGAGTATGCTGGATGGAAAACTTGAAAGATGGTCCAGGCAAAAATTAAGACAAGGTTCGATAGATTGAAAACCTGCAAGAGTGGTCTATGCAAAAATTAGAACCAAAGAAATATCAAATTCATCATCTCTTCCTCGGAATGGTATGTGACATTATGAGCCAGCGACATGGAGCGGTGGGCCGAGAGCATGCGGTTTCATAGTCGCGGTCCACCAGGGTGTTTGAAAAGAGAAGCACCGGGTCTGGGACCTGGAGAAAAAGGTTGAAAGAGAAAGCGAAAACATTTTAGATCGGTTCGAACCTGAATCCATTGTCTCTTAGTGTGGAGTCGTCACCTGGATTAGCTCTTTCCAGGAATTAGAGTCTTGTGAGGCTTAACGTCTAGGGGATGGCTCACTAAGACACAGAGATTTGGGTCTAGGATAAGTTGCTTATTTCTTATTGGATCACATTATATTACATCTACAGAAAATCGTATTCTCTTAATTGTGTATATTCGCACTTAGGTCATTTTTAGACTTCATATGCATGATTCACGTATTGCAGAATAATAACCATCCACAAGGAGAAATAATAAATCATCCACAAAGTAGTAAGTAAATACGAAAAGTAAATGCCAAAAATAAAATTATAAGGCTTCCGAAAATTGGAAGATGCAACCGCCCGCGAACCTATTAATTATATTTCCTAAAAAAATATGTGCAATACCCGAAGAAAAATAAAATCCTAAACATACATCTAACCTGCATCCACAAAGGTTAGCATAGGAGATATCACATATGTTCGATTTTATTTTAGCGAGGACCGTGTGGCCTAATTAAAACATCGATGATTTAAAGTTGTTAATTTAAATAAAAATGGTTCATTTTTATTTACACGTATGTTGATCAATTTTGTTAGTGAAAATGATTGCATGCCATAAGGTGAGGTCTGTTATCCGGGAATATATTTTATTCCCTTCATGGGGGTATTCTAATACACAAATTAAAAAGAAATTAAAGAAGAAGGAGAGAATTACAACATTATTTACAATAATAAGGAATTAAAATAATTCCTAGGTCCACCAATAAAATTATAAAAAATATGAGGCAGACGATGAGCGCGAATTCGTAGTTCTAGAAATTTAGAGGCTTACCCTTGCGGTAAGAATCTACTTTGGCGTATCCGTTTGATCCCGGGGAGTGTTCCTCGTTTGTTTTGGTTTAAGTTCTAGTTTAATTGGAAAATAAGTGTTTATTTATCCAAAAGATAATTAGACTCGGGTTCTAAATCTTTTTTAGATCCGAGAATATCTTAGGATATTTAGAAGAAAAGTAAATGGAAAAAGATTTGAAAATAATTAAAATTTGGAATCCAAATGTATTTTGGATCCGAATATATTAGAAGAAAATATTTATCCGAAAGATAATCAGACTCAGGTTCTAACTTTATTTTAGACCCGAGAATATCTAAGGATTTTTAAGAAATGTAGGAAGAAGAATGATTTGAAAGTAATCAAGATTTGGGACCTAAATGTGTTTCTGATCCAAATAATTCAAGAGAAATTGAAAGAAAATATTTTTGGTTTTTTATCATTGTCTTTTTATCTGAAAATCTAATTTTTTTGTCTGAATTTTCGAGCCCCCTTTAATCCAAAAATGTCCCGAATTTATAGAAATTCGGGACTGAGTTAAACCGGGCTCACCGAAGAGTTCATCGAGTCCCCCCCCCTCGCTAAACTCTTTAGCGAGGGCCACCCTCGTTAAACTCTTTAGCAAGGGTGGTGGGATTTCTTTGGGCCAACGCCACAGCATTCTCTTTTTTTATTAATTAATTAATTAAAATATTATATATTATATATATATATATATATTTATATATACAAGTTTATATATATCTATATTTCCAAATGACCCAATTAAATTATTTTGGACCCTAAAAAAATATTTTAAGCCTTTAAATATTTATTTAGGGACCCAAACATTATTTTTAACAAGGAGAATTCCCATTTGAAGATCGTTGGATGGTCGAAAATCATGTAATTCGAGAATAAATATCCCGAAAAGCAGTCATCATTGAACGTAGGAGCTGGTACAAAATCCCGTGCTCACAGCTACCTCTCGTGTGATAATTGCTAGTTTTATAACCAATATGATCACATGAAAAGAGCGTAGGGATAGAGAATACCTAATCAGTGTGGTTGGTGACTTCTTGTTCCTAACTGGTGATAACATAGGCCTTACTTTATGGTGCTACGTCTTCATAGGTCGTCCATTTTTTTCTTCGGAATCCTTTAGGTACTTGGTGCCCCTTGTAGGTGGGTCGACCGTTTCTTTCTACGACGTCCCTTTAGTCATTGGTAACCATTTCATTCTTCGGTTGATAAATGAGACTGTTTCATTCTTCAGCCAATTTAGATAACCGTTTCCTTCTTTAGTTGTGTTTTGTATTTCCTTAATAGGATGTTGACTTGCTTCCTATAATAAATCAAAAAAAAGATAATGTTTAATACATTTGATGGTGAATGTTTTAATTGTTTGTTTGAGTTTATGCGAAGCAAAATTTTTGCCCCTTCAATAAGAAATTAAAACATAATAAGTAAATAAGTTTAATAAGAAATTTGAGAGTGTCCCGAAAACCGCTCCGTTGTTTAGGAGGCTTTTGTGGTGTTGTAATGTTGACTTTAAACTTGAGTGGGCCATTGTCTTGTTTGTAGGTTCCTCATGTGGAGGTGGGGATTCTTGTTTATCGGGATAGAGTTACCCCGGTTTGGCATCATCTTTACTTGTAAATGACGTGATGCGAATGTAATGTATGCATGAAAAATTTATATCATATGAGCTTTCTCTTGTGCTGGTGTATGGTTACCCCTATGTTTATTCATCTATTGTAGGTGTTGTGGGCTTCATTCAGTAAAGAGCCTTCTCTTGTGATGGTGTATGGTTACCCCTATGACTTGTCTAGTTAGGGATTCCATGGATGACTCCTTCAAAGTAATGAACATGGGTTCGTTGAATCAGATTCGAGTTCATAGCTTAGATCTAATTTGAGGAAAGTATGGATGAGTCATTGATCCCGCGTTATGTCGGCGATGATCGCTTGGAAGCCGTTTTCCTGAAGTGTTGAAGGTATATGATGCCTCGTACCATTCCAAGGAGGAGATGATGAATTTGATATTTCTATGGTCCTAAGTTTTGCATAGATCACCCTTTGCAGGTTTTCAATCTATCGAACCTTGTCTTACTTTTTGCTTGGACCGCTTTTTCAAGTTTTCAATCCAGCAGACTCATTTTTCTTTATTTTTTTATTTTTTTTTTATTTTTTGGATGTTTACTTGTGACATTCTACCATTGGCATGCAAGCAATCAAAACTAACATGTGCATAAAGATTCAGTAAAAATGACAATTCATTGATGAGCTTAACAAGGGTATAAGTGTTTCAAATGATTTGACTCCTGCCATCAATTATCCTTTTCAGGTATTCTAACCAATGTGGTTCTCTCGATGTCCTAAGTTTTGCCTGAGCTATCCTTTTCGAGTTTTCAACTCAGTGGACTATTCTTTTTGTCTGTTGAAAAGAAGCCCTAATTTTTGCTCTACTAACTGAGTGTTAATTGACAGGCTAATTACAAATTTATTTTTTGTTCATTTGTACTACTTTTTAGAGATTTATTTCTTTCACCTATGCGAGATAGCAATTGTGTAAGACTTGGTCAATTTGGTAGACTGGTCGCCATCGATGTCCATGACTTCAGTTATTGTTTCGTTTAGCATTTCTGACTGATTAGTTGGTGCTTGCACGGCTTTGTTGGCTTGACATGTATGTGGTGATGAGTCTTAATCATTGTTGTTTCTTGCGATGATTGCCCCACAAATAGTAGCGATCCGTGTGAAAGAGTTGTTGACATATTCAACAATCTGACTCCTTTTTATCTTTAGTATTTGTTTCATTATCCCATGAATGGTGGTGGAGTTGTTGATGTGTTCAACTATCTAACTCTTTCTTCGTGTTATTACGCTGATTGTTTGAATGGTGGTGATGGAGTTGTTGACGTGTTCAACGATCTGACTCTTTCTTTGTGGCATTGCGCTAGTTGTTTGGTCTCATTAATGGTTGTGATGGAGTAGTTGACTTATTCAACAATCTGACTCCTTCTCTGTGGCATTGCATCATTTATTTGGTCTCACGAATGGTTGTGAAGGAGTTGTTGATGTGTTAAACAATCTGACTCCTTCCTTGTGGCATTGCACCATTTTTTTGGTTCCAACTTGCTTGGTTGACATTTTGGCCTTATTCTATCTCCGATCCTTTTGATCTTTGCAAGCTTCATTCTCTTAATTGAGTTAGTGGACGTTTCATTCTTGGAGATCTTTCCATTGATCTTTCATCGTTGTATGATGAGGCAATTGCTATCACACATTGTCTAAGTACATGTTTTATCTCTCACTTTATCTCAAGAGTCAAATCATTTGAATTTTTTGGGAATCCATTTATACCCAAATGAATTTCATGAGCTGATGTGTCACATGTACTAAAAACAATATGTATATGTTTATGAGAATGATGTCATTGATAAAATATCAAGAAAATAGACAATGTTCAATTTATTCAATGATAATTCAAAAGAAGGCTCATAGGCTGAGTAGCTAAATGCTAATTTATTACATACTCATTCCTCATGCTAGTTCCCCCCAGAAGTATCAATGGATTCTAAGTGCTCCATTCTATCTACCTTTTCAAACACTTCTTGATAGCTCGAGAAGATGTCTGATCCAAACTTATTCTTATATGATGGCAGTGCATTGTCCAGAAGCTTGGTTATCATCTCTGGTACAATCAAGCGAGTCTGAAGCCTGACCTGTGTGGTCATCCAATGTGCATAGTAGTATTCAAAGCTCTCACCCTACCTTTTCCTTATAGCCTCTAGATGTTGCATTGTGGTTTCCATCTGAGAGTTGAAGCCATAATGCCCCAGCATAGCCTGAGCAAGGCTATTCCAATCAGTGGCTATGTCCAGCGGAAGGTGGCTGTACCATTTGTTGACCGGGTGGCCTAAGGTGATGACGAAGAGCTTAGCCATCATTCGATCACTAACCCTTAATGCTCTTATCACCGTATGATAATGCGTCAAGTGACGCGGGTCCCCAGATCCTATGTACTTCTCAAACTGTGGCATTGCAAAGTTTGGGGGCAAGCTATCTTCATCCTCGATTGTCGCTTGTGCAGGGTATGTGTTCCTTAGGTGACCACCATGAGTGGCCAAGAACTGTTGCCATAGTTCCGCCATTCTTGTTTATTGAAGGATGGCGTTCCCTGTGCTTGGATAAGAGCCATATTTCCCCTGGGATATGTCACAAAATGGGGCAGGTGAGATGCCTGTAACTGTGAGGTAACCGACGTACTCCAGTTAAGAACAGGTTGTTGGGTCGTTCCTTGGTAGAAAGGCCCTGATGCGAATGCTGGCTGGATAGGATGACTTTATCATGCCCCAAACTGGTAATAGGCAGTAGGAGGTCCCCTTGTCTGATTGACATTGTTAAGGGTGACCTCCGGGCTAGACACTACATTTTAGGTCCTCTCGAGGTGTTGGTGAATGAGTGTAGCTAGCTGTTCACAGTTGGCAAAGGTGTTTATGGCAGCTACAATCTCGACGCTCACCGATGACTACTGAGAATTTTATCCCATACGGACAGGGTGATCTTCCCTTGCGTTGAACTAAATCTGAGTCTGAACCCGAGTCCTCACTTGAGTTAGTGTACAGAACCCCCTCCAGATTGGCCATAATTGGGGAAAAACGGACCAGGTGGCGAGCAGGCCTCTTCCAAGCCCCCTTGATACATAAGCAGAATATTATATCGTGCTTGTAAGATTCGTGATATTATTCATGATGCGAGAAGTGAGTGAGATTTTTAATGTTATGGTTGCATTCACAAGGGGTTAGCATGCCATGATGTGAAATAACATGTATATCAATCCATTTGAAACAAACAGGTTAGTTGTTAGGTAAAAATGAAAACATGTGGAAATGAAAATCAAACATGGGGGTTGGATTTGAGATTTGTACAATGTCAGTGTGACATTGTAATATGAGTGGTGTAAGTGAGTTGACTAAGCTACATGTGTTGTAATAGGTCAATGGTTTGTACTATGACTAGGTCTCATGGAATGATGAGGTTAAAATTGTTTCGGGTAAGGTGTCACATATCCTAATAAAATGAAAATAACTACCGTATGTAGCTACCTAATGAATGATTTGGTTATTTTGCCCAATTAGGGCGGAGTTTCGGATACCTATGTGGTCATCACTATTTGAGGGTATGTGGTGATATGTGAATTATTACCTCGTGTGGGAAAATGATTTGGGTATGAGGTGTATACCCTTGCAGATTTTGTAAAGTAAGAATTTCGAAGTAAGTTTGCCTCGTGTGGGCTTAGGTTAGGACATCAACTAGGATATCCTTTAATGTGGGAAAGATGGTTTATCTAGGTATTTTCCCTGTTTGGGCTTTTGGCATGTATAGTTGCCCCGGAAGGGTTGTGAATTAGATGTCAAGTGGACATCTCAAAGATGATGTGTAGGATATATTATTTCCTTTTGTGGGCTAAGTGTTAGATGTTAAGTGGACATCATGCAGTAAAAGAAAGATATGTTTGCCATGTTCAGGATAATAGCAGGATGTCAAGGGGACATCTCACTGAAAAGGGTAAGTGATGTTCCTAAGTGGTTTATGTTGTCCTAGGGTGACACAATCTATAGTGTCAACTGTGCCTAAGTGTATGTGATATTAGTTTGGCATCGTGATGTGTACATTTAATATCATGAGTGTGTGCGTCCAAGTGTCTGCACAAAAATTTGTGGTTAGTATGACATTTGTACAATGACAAATTGAAAGAAGTATACACATAGCACAGAGCATGAAACGTCATATCTTCCAACCATACAACTCCCGCGTATAGGGTTCTTGGCTAGTCTCTGTCCTAAGTTTGGTTCATCTTAGTATTATAAACATACTAAGGGGCGTACCTATAAGAAAATATAATGCATGATCGCGTGTTTGGGTAACACCCTAGGGAAAATGCCTATGGTTTATTTACATGAGGTTTGTAAAAGGGTTGGTGATGTAGAAGGTTCTTGTTGCACTAAAATACACTCCAAGCCTCTATTGAGGGAGGTATATGCGATTGGTAACAAGTGCTCCACCCGCTCAAGTACTATCTTTTCTCAGGGAGGCAGATTAGTACTAGAGAGATTTTCGTGGTAATAAGGGTACCTTAAACTTATGGGCTAATCCCTTCTATTGCAATGCGTTATTATGAATATTTCATAATTAAGAGAAAAATGGAATAATGTGATCAATAATTTTCAGCACCTATCCAAAATCTAAAACCTTTAAAAAAACAACTTTAGAAAAAAAAATCCCTAGTGAAGTCACCACTGTGAGCGGGTGACACGGAGCGGTGGGCCGAGAGAACGTGAGGTGTGAGAGGCACGGTCCACCAGGGCGTGTGAAAAAAGGTGCACTGGGTCAGGGACAAGGGAAAAAGGTTGAGAGGGAAGGTAAAAAACATTTTAGATCGATTCAAACCCGAATCCACCTTCTCTTAATGTGGAGTCGCCACCTGGATTAGCTCTTTCTAGGAATTAGACTCCTGTGAGGCTTAACGTTCAGGGGACGGCCCACCATGAAACAGAGATTCGGGTCTGGGATAAGTTTCTTATTTCCTAAGTGATCACATTATAATGCATCTACAGAAAACCGTGTTTTCTTAGTTATGCATATTCGCACTTAGGTCATTTTTTGACTTTATATGCATGAGTCATATATTGCAAAATAATAAACCATCCACAAAGCGGAATAATAAATCATCCACAAAGTAGTAAATAAATGCAGAAAATAAATGCGAAAAATAAATATTACAAGGCTTCCAAAAATCGAGGGATACAACCGCCCGCTAACCTATTAATTACATTTTCCATAAAAATATATGCAATACCCTAAGGAAAGTAAATCCTAGGCATACATCTAAACTGCATTCACAAAGGTTAGCATGAAATATGGCACATATGTTCGATTTGATTTTAGCGAGGCCTTTGTGGCCTAACTAAAACATCGACGATTTAAGTTGTTATTTTAAATAAAAATAGTTCATTTTCATTTACACTTATGTTGGTCAATTTTATTAGTGAAAATGACCGAATGGCAAATGGTGAGGTCTGTTATCCAGGAATAATTTTAATTCCCTTCATTAGGGTATTCTAAAAAAATAAAGAAAAGAAATAAAGATGAAGAAGAGAATTACAACATTATTTACATAAAAAGAAATAAAAAATATTCGTAGGTCCACAAATAAAATCAGAAAAAGATGAAGCAGATGATGAGCATGGAATTCGCAGTTCTAGGAACTTAGAGGCTTACCCTTGCGGTATGAATCCACTTCAGCTTAACCATTCGATCCTCGGGAGTGTTCCTCGTTCGTTTTTATTTAATTGTAGTTTAATGTGGAAAAATAAGTATTTATTTATCCAAAAGATAATCAGACTTGGGTTCTAAATTTGTTTTAGACCCGAGATTATCTGAGGATATTTAGAAGAAAAGTAGATGGAAAAAGATTTGAAAACATTCGAATATATTTGAAGAAAATATTTATCCGAAAGATAATCAGACTCAGGTTCTAAATTTGTTTTAGACCTGAGAATATCTAAGGATTTTTAAGAAATGTAGGAAGAAGAATGATTTGAAAATAATCAAGATTTGTGATCCAAATGTGTTTTGGATCTAAATTATTCAATATAAATTAAAGAAAATATTTTTGGTATTTTTCTCGTTGTATTTTTATCTGAAAATCTAAGTTTTTTGTCTAAATTTTCGAGCCCCCTTCAATCCAAAACTGTCCCGAATTTATAGAAATTCTCGACCGAGTTAAACCGAGCTCGACGAAGAGTTCGGCGAGCCCCCCCTCCTCGCTGAACTCTTGAGCGAGGGCCACCCTTGTTGAAGCGTTCAGCGAGGGCCACCCTCGCTAAACTCTTTAGCGAGGGTGGTGGCCCTTTGGGATTTCTGAGCCAACGCCACAGTGTTCTCTCATTTTAATTAATTAATTAATTAAAATATTGTATATTATATTATATATATATATATATATATATATATATATTTATATATATTAATTATTTATACATATATACAAGTTTATATATATCTATATTTCCAAATGACCCAATTAAATTATTTTGGACCCTAAATAAATATTATAAGCCTTTAAATATTTATTTACGGATCCAAACATTATTTTTAACAAGGAGAATTCCCATTTGAAGATCGTCGAACGGTCAAAAATCGTATGATTCGAGGATAAATATCCCGAAAAGCCATCATCATTGAACGCCCGAGCTGGTACAAAATCCCGTGCTCACACCATCTTAGCTCAGGTTTGGGAGCTAGCAAGGATAAAATTTCCAACTCTTCAAATTGACATTGAGTTGGATGGTGCAGTAAGCCAAGTGTTACTATCATAGAAATTGACGGACTTATCCGCCAAGAAGAAGGAAAAGAATTCTTAATTATAGAGCACTCAAGCATCCCTTCAAAGTTTGTCTGTTTTGAAGAATTCGAGAAGATCCAAGGGAGTCTTTATGCAATCAAGAATTATCTAGCGCAGGAGAGCACTAAAAGCCTTGTGGACAAGATGGCTCTAATCTTAACCTGGTTGATGGATTCTGCAGCTTTGCTCAATTCGATGATATTTTCCAACCTCAAATGTCATTGCAAAAGTAGTGATAGGTAAGTTAAAGAATAGTTTTGATGCTGCCTCAGAACAGTTAAGTTGTCTTAATGCTACCTTCAAAACACAGACTATGTAGTTCCATAAGTTTGGTGAGGAGCAGCCCAAAATAAAGACCAGCACAGATAATATAATTCATGAACTTTGAATAAGCTGGATACAAATAAGGACTTGGCGCACAGCATGTGGGAGATAATAGAGAAGATGTCTAAGCTATTGATTGCTTATGACAAAAAATTGATGGCATTGTTGAGAAGGTGGACGAAGCTATCAAAAAGATGGATAAGCCAGTGCTGAACATGGATACGCTGAGTGATTAATTGGACTTAGCTTGTGCGCTCATAAATTCAACCAATAAGGACTCTATGAAGCAATCTCAAACAATATTGATTAACACCATGAGTGAACTCTTTCCTAAACCTTATGAGTCAATCGATCCCAATAATGGTCTCACTGTGCATAAAAAATTGAATACCTTGGTGGATCCCAGCAATGGTCTCACTACGCACCAAGGAGTGGGATGCCTAGAATAGCATGATAGAGGAGACTCATGATTTGAAGACCTATAGCTATGATGAGCTAATAGGCACTTTGTTGACTCAAGAGATGTCCCCGAGGAAATATGATGATGATAATATGAAGAAAAGAAAGGGAAAGGAGAAGGAGAGCAGAGCAATTATTCCTCAAGCTAATTTGTTTGATGAAAGTTTGCAAGAGGATTCAGATGAACAAACGGTGTTGCAAATTAGAAATTTCAAGCGCTTCATGAAAAAAGGTTTGAAATACAAGAAGAAGTTTCCCAAAAAGAAGAAATTCACTCAACATAAGAAGGATGCTGTGGAAGGACAACTAAAGAAGGACTACAACTAAGATATTAAGTGCTTTGGTTGGGGTGAGAAGGGTCATATTCATTCCAGTTATCCTAAATCTAAAAATGATAGATTCAGAAAAGAAATTTGGCAAGAAGAAAGAGGCTTTCGCAGCCACATGGAGCGACTCTGATGAATCTTCATCATCCAACGAAGAAGCACAAGATTTTTCCAATCTTTTCTTGATGGAGATTGAAGGAGATAGAGGTAAAAGCTCAACATCAAGCACAAATGTTAACAATCTACTATTAACCAAAATGCTGAGAGGAATAAAGGGAAGAAACCCAAAGCTAAGGTACGACATGAACTTCCTTTGTCCATGGAAGAATTTTCCCAGGTACTCTATGATGTTATGAAGCTGACTAATAAGTCCAGGAAGAACATCAAGGAGATAGAGAGGATTTGTGAGGATTTGGAAGACACTATTTCTTCCTTATCCCTTAATATCCAATTTCTTTAAGAAAAAGATGAGTATCATGAGGGTCATAACAACAAGCTCATTAAGCAATTAGATGAGTTGACTATTGAATTAACAACTTTGAAAGAAGTACGAGTGCCTCCTCCAGCCAAGAGCCTAGCTCAGAGTAACCAACCTCATAACTCTAATAAGGAAAATAAAGCTTTTCCAAAGAGGAAAGCGAGCTAGCCCAAACAAAAAACATTATGCGGTTTTTGTGTAAAAGTTGGACATGCTACTATCATGTGCATGCATAAAATGTTCACCACACTAAGTTTGACTGGAGTAACATAAGCACTTGTAACAAGGGAGGACCCATAAAAAGACTTAATTATTTTGTAGGTGAGCCTAAGATCCGTTGATGACACTAGAATGTGGTATTTGGATAACGATTGCTTGAGGAATATGACTGGAGTTAAGAAGTAGTTCATCTCATTAGAGAGCAAAAAAAATAGAAGTGTTAGTTTTAGAGATAACCAAAAAGGTAAGATTGTTGGATGTGGCATAGTGGATGTTAGTCCTTCCATAAAAGAGGTATCTCTTATCAAAGGATAGAAGTTCAAATTGCTTAGCGTAGCCCAACTTCGTGAAAAAGGCAAAAAGGTTATGTTTGACTCAATAGGATGCTCAATTGTTTAGTGTAAGACTGATTCAACTATTCTCTTCACTCCTGGAATTAATAATGTTTATATGATTTACTTACCCCCTGGCTCCACCAATGTTTATCTTGTATCTAAGGAGGAGAGTTCGTGGCTTTAGCATAAAAAGTTTGTTCATATATATATGAACATTAGATATAAACTAGCCAAAAACAATTAGTCATGGGTTACCTAGTATCAGCTTCCAAAAATATAAACTTTTCTTAGCTTGTCAACTTGGTAAGTAGGATAGAAAATCATTTAGATTAATTAACAAGTTAGTAATTAAGAGACCATTAGAGCTCCTACACTTGGATCTTTTTATCCCTATTAAACCAATCAGTAAGTGCGGAAATAGGTTTTCCTTAGTTGTAGTTGATGACTTCATAAGAATCACTTGGATACTCTTGCTCAGTAGTAAAGATGAAACCTTTGAGACTTTTGTCAAAATGAGTAACCAAATAATGAATGAACTAAGATTTAAAATTAGTATAATATGAAGTAATCATGAACGTGAATTTGAGAATTTCTATTTTGAAGATTTTGTTAAGCACATGGTATTGACCATAACTTTTATGCTCATTATACACCTCAACAAAATGGGATTGTAAAAAGGAAGAATAGAACCATAGTTATCCATGTTAAGTGATAACAATCTATCAATGCACTTTTGGGAAGAAGTTGTTACCATACCCTGTTATATCCTTAATCAGGTTTTAATTCTCCCAATTATTGAGTAAACTCCTTATGAGCTTTAGTGAGGGCGCAACCCTAAGATTTGTTATCTCAGATCATTTGGCAGTATGCATTTTATTTTTAATATCATCAAGGATTTAGGAAAGTTTGATCCTAAGGTAGATGAAGGTATCTTTTTGGGTTACTTAACTAAAAGTAGGGATATAGACTATGTGTCAAGAGAATTGGTCTATTGGAGAAGTTTATGCATATGGATTTTGATGAAACAAATAATGCAGGAAGATGTGCCTCTAATGTTGATGAAGAAGGAGTAAATCAAGGAGAAAATAATCTCAACATGCCACTCTCTGTGCTACCCAACTCAACACAAGAGCAAAATATTAAGAAAGTTAAAGCTGATGAAGATTTTTGTATGAACTTTAATGAAGAAGATCAAACATAATGGAAACAACCTAATATAGAGATTCCTATTGCATATACAAATCTTCCTATAAAGATTAGGACTCATCACAATTACTCAATTTATTATATTGTTAATGTTGTTCATAATCTTGTTATAACGTGGGGTTAGCTTAGTATAATGATGAGCCATTCAACTTTTATATTATTGATTAAACCCAAAAAGTTTGAAGATGTAAAGGGTGATGATTATTGGATGATCTCAATGCAAGAAGAACTATATCAATTCAAACGCAATGATATTTGGGATCTAATACCGAAGCATAGAGGAAAAACAATCATTTGAACTATATAAGCTTAATGAAGATGCAATGTTATGAGAAACAAGTCCATGCTTGTTGTGCAAGGCTATAATCAACAAGAAGGTATTAATTACGATGACCTGAGCAAGACTTGAAGCTATCAAGATTCTATGTGCTTTCATTTCCCATATGAATTTCAAATTATTTGAAATGGATGTGAAAAGTACATTCCTAGATGGTTTCATTCAAGAGGAAGGTTATGTGCGTCAACCTCCTAGATTTGAAGATGTAAAGAATCCAGAGCATTCCTACAAGCTAGCACCCCGTGCTTGATATGAGAGGCTGACCAACTTTCTTCTCAAAAAAGACTATGAAAGTGGAAAAGCAAATACAACTTTGTTTATTAAGTGAAGAAAATAAGATGTGTTTCTAATCCATATATACGTTGATGATATCATATTTGGAGCAACTAATAAAAGAATTTGCAAGGAGTTCAGCAAGAAGAAGAAAAAAAAGTTTGAAAAGTCAATGATGGGAGAGCTCTACTTTTTCCTTGGAATACAAATCAAGAAAAGTGAAGATGGAATCTTCATTAGTCAAGTGAAATAAGTCAAAAAGGTCTTGAAGTTTGACATGGAGAAATCAAAGCCAATGTCAAATCTTATAACCACATATATTATCTTAAGTAAGGATGAAGGTGGATGAAGAAGCAACCGAACACGCCAACCTCTGCTTGATGGTGATTGAAGATAGGGGCGAGAGCTCAGCATATGCTTCTAAGAGTAATTCAACCACTGTTGACTCTGAGGCTGAGCAAAACAAAGGGAAAAACCCACAAACTGAGATACATCCTAAAATCCCTTTGTTAATAAAAGAATTCACCCAGATACTCTTTGATGTGATGAAGCTGCGTAATAAGTCTAGCAAAACATCAAAGAGCAAGTGAGGAGAAGTGAAGATCAAGAAGACACAATCACTTTCTTATCTCTTAATATTCGCTTTCTTCAAGAAAAATTTGAATATCATGAATGTCAAAATAGCAAGCTCACTAAGCAATTAGATGAGTTAACTACTGAGATAATAGCTTTAAAGGAGAATCAGGTTCCTCCACCAACCAATTGTTCATCTTCGAGTAATCAAACTCACAATTCTAAGAGGAAGAATTCCTCTAAAAAGAAGAAAGCGAGCCAGCCCAAAGCAAAAGCGGTGTGTGGATTTTATGGTAAAGCTGGACATGCCACAGTAATTTGTAAGCATAAAAAAGGTTATTATGATGAGTAAGATTGGACTAATCTAAGCACTACTAACAAGGGAGGACCCAACTCAAAAGCATGCGCACCTAAGAAAACATAACTATTTTACAGGTGAGCCTAAGATCTGTTGATGACACTAGAATGTGGTATTTCGATAGCGGATAATCAAGGCATGATGGGAGATGAAAGTCAGTTCATCTCATTAGAGCCTAAAAGGTATAGAAGTGTCAGGTTCGGAGATAACCAAAAAGGGAAGATTTTTGGATGTGGCACTGTCGGTGTTTCTTCTTCAATTGAATGGGTGTCTTTAGTCAAAGGACTTAAGTTCAACTTTCTAAGTGTAGCCCAGTTTTGTGAAAAAGGCAGAACCGTTACATTTGACTTGGCAAGTTGCTCAATTTTTTACTCCACTAATGTTTTTCTTGTATCTAAGGAGATTAATTTGTGGCTTAGGCAGAGAAGGTTAGGTTATATAAATATGAACATTTTGTCCAAACTAGCCAAAAAGCAACTATTTGTGGGTTTGCCTATTATCATCTTTAAGAAAGATAGACTTTTCTCAGCTTGTTAGCATGGTAAGAAGTTAAAAAGTCATTTAGGTCTATAAACAACGTAGTAACTAATAGACCATTGGAGCTCATCCACCTAGAACTATTTAGTTCTATTCAACCTATGAGCATGGGTGGGAAAAGATTCTCATTGGTGGTTGTGGAAGACTTCACGAGATTCACATGCGTAGTCTTGCTGAGTAGCAAAGATGAAATCTTTGAGTCTTTTGTCAAACTCAATAATCGGATAATGAACAAACTAGGAACTAAAATTAGTAGAATCTGAAGTGATCATGGATGTGATTTTGAGAACTTTCATTTTGAAGAATTCTGTTCAATGCATGGTATTGACCACAGCTTCTCTGCTCCTTATACTCCTCAACAAAATGGGGTTGTAAAAAGGAAGAACGAATCCATAGTTGAAATGGCCCCGATCCATGCTGAGTGATAACAATCTACCAAAGTACTTTTGGAGAGAAGCTAATAACACATCATTTTATATCTTGATTCAGGTTTTAATTCACCCAATTCTTCAAAAGACATCCTATGAGCTTTGACAAGGGCGTGAGCCTAAGATTGGTCATCTTAGATTATTAGGTTGTATGTTCTTCATTCTAAACACCAATGAGTAGTTAGGAAAGTTTGATTGAAAGGTTGATGAAGGTATCTTTCTAGGTTACTTAACTTATAGCATGGCATATAGAATATATGTCAAGAGAATCGGCTTATTCGAATAGTCTATGCATGTAGATTTTGAAGAAAGTAATAATACAGGTATACGACCATTTGATGAATATGAAGAAGTAAACCAGCTAGCAAAATTAACTCAGCATGCCACTCTTTGTGCTTCCCAACCTTGCACAGGAACCTAAAGCTAAGGGAGTTAAAGCTGACAAAGATCTTTCAATCAACTTCAATAAAGTAAAAGATCAAGCTCAGCCTCAACAAACTAGCGTAGAGACTCCCGTTATAGATCCGAGTCTTTCAAGAGACTTTATGACTCATCGCAATTAGCCTCTCGAAAGTATTCTTGATGATGTTCATAACTATGTAATGACTCAAGGTTAGCTCAGCAAAATGATGAGCCATCCAGCTTTCATCTAATTGATTGAATCCAATAAGTTCGAAGATGTAGACAGAGGTGACTATTGGATGATCATGATGTAAGAGGAGCTGGATTAATTCAAACACAATGGTGTTTGGGATCTAGTTCCTAAGCCCAAAGGAAAATCAATTATCGGTACCAAATGGGTTTCAAGAACAAGCTTCATAAAGATGGCATTGTTGTTAGAAACAAGGCCAGGCTTGTTGCTCAAGGATACAATCAGCAAGAAGGCATAGATTATGATGAAACCTGTGTGCCTGTAACTCATCTTGAAGAAATCAAGATTCTATGTGCTTTCGTATCTCATATGAATTTTAAATTATTTTAAATGAATGTTAAAAGTTCATTTCTGAATGGCTTTATTCAAGAGGAAGTTTCTATGCAGCAGCGGCCAATCTTCGAAGATCTGAGAATCTTGAGCATGTCTTCAAATTGAAGAAAGCTCTCTATGGATTGAAGTAAGCTCCAAGAGATTGGTATAAGAGGTTGACCAATTTCCTTATCAACAAAGGCTTTGATAGAGGAAAAGTATATATAATACTATTTATCTGACAAAAGAAGGAAGATGTGTTGCTCATTTAAATCTATTTGGATGACATCATTTATGGAGCAACTGATGAGAAGTTATGTAAGGAGTTCGGTAAGCAAATGAAGAGTGAATTTGAAATGTCAATGATGGGAGAGCTCAACTTTTTCCTTGGGCTGCAAATCAAGCAAGGTGAAGATGGAATCTTTATCAGTCAAGAAAACTATACCAAAAAAGTCTTCAAAAAGTTTGATATGGAACATTCAAAGCCAATGTCCACTCCCATGGCCACTAACACTATTTTGAGTAAGGATGAAGCTATTAAGCCTCTAGACATCAAGTTTTACAAAGGTATTATTAGTTCTCTCCTTTACTTAACTGCTAAAAAGCCTGATATTCAATATTTAGTGTGTTATTATGCACGTTATGAAGTTGATCCCAGAGAATCTCACTTAGCAATTGTTAAGAGAATTCTTCGGTACTTGCAAGGTTCTATTTATGCAAATCTATGGTATCCCAATAGCTCAGATTTCACTCCTAGAGGATTCATAGATACTGATTATGGTAGAGACAAGCATGACATGAAAGGCACCATAGGAAGATGTCATTTCATTGGAGAATGCCTTATCTCATGGTATACCAAGAACCAAACTTCTGTTGTGTTGAGTACAACTAAAGTGGTGTACATGGAAGTAGAAAGTTGTGTAGCACAGTTGCTATGGATTAAGAAGTAATAAGAGGATTATGGTATAAAGTTAAAATGCCTCAAATTTATGTGTGATAACTGTTAGACATGATGTATGCCCTAGAGGCTATTAGGGCGATATGTCTTAATAAGTTATAATGTACAAACGGTTTTAGATTATTATTAATAATAATTAAGACATCTTTGTTGTTTATTAGTGTTTTTAATTTATTTATCTATCTCGCTGGTATCATATATGTATAGTATTATATATATGCGCATTGATAAGACAAAGTCCATGACTAGTTCATAGCGTAAAAGTGTAAGGACATAGTGGGAGATATGTGGTGCGAGAATTGCACATACGTGTTACTATAGATAGTCTAAATATCTCTACTCATAACATCAATGGAATGGACAGACTAGCATGTGTAAGCTTACTCCTTGGATAAGATCCAAGCAGCCGATCTCATTAGTCAAAGGTGGTACCTTGAGTTAACACATGAATGTATTCGGGTAATACATAGGAGACCGCTATAAGATAGTCACTCGAAAATAACTATATCTATGTGTTTGTGTCATGTCTTATTGCAGTAGAAGTATAAGTATCCTCAAACCTGAGATATCGGTTACCTTATGTATGAAATGCTATACTTTGGGTCATACTTATTCATACCCTAGCGATCAAGATGATACTGGTGATTATGGGTGTGAGCGAGCGACATGGAGTGGTGGGCCGAGAGCGCACGATTTCATAGGTGCAGTCCACCAGGGTGTTTGAAAAAAAGGTACACCGGGTCGGGGACCCAGGAAAAAGGTTGAAAGAGAAGGTGAAAAATGTTTTAGATCGGTTCGAACCCGAATCCGCCATCTCTTCGTGTGGAGTTGCCACCTGGATTAGCTCTTTCCAGGAATTAAAGTCCTGTGAGGCTTAACGTTTGGGGGAAGGCCCACCAAGATACAGAGATTTGGGTCCGGGATAAGTTGCTTATTTCACAAGTGATCACATTATATTACATCTACAGAGAACCGTATTCTCTTAGTTATGCATATTCGCACTTAGGTTGTTTTTAGAGTTTACATGCATGATTCACGTATAGAAAAAAGTAGTAAATCCATCCACAAAACAGTATGTGCGGAATGTAAGTGCGAAAAATAAAATTACAAGGCTTTTAAAAATCAGGGAATTCAACCACCTGCTACCCTATTAATTACATTTCCTAAAAAATATGTGAAATACCCAAAGGAAAATAAAAGCCTAAACATACATCTAACCTGCATCGACAAAGGTTAGCACAGGGGATATCACATATGTTCATTTTGATTTTAGCGATGCCCATGTAGTCTAATTAAAACATCGAAGATTTTAAAGTTGTTATTTTAAATAAAAATAGTTCATTTTTATTTACACGTATGTAGATCAATTTTATTAGTGAAAATGATCACATGGTAAAAGGTGAGGTCTGTAATCCGGGAATATATTTTATTCCCTTCATGGGGGTATTCTAATACAAAAATTGAAAAGAAATAAAAGAAGGAGAGAATTACAACATTATTTACAATAATAAGGAATAAAAATAATTCCTAGGTCACAAATAAAGATCAGAAAGAGATGAACAGAAGATGAGGATGGAATTTACAATTCTAGGAACTCAAAGGCTTACCCTTGCGGTATGAATCCACTTCGACGTATATGTTTTGGATCCAAGAAAAAATTAGAAGAAAAGAAAGTATTTTTATCTAGGTTTTTTTCTTTATCTGAAAAAATTCGACCCCCTTCAATCCAAAAATGTCCGATTATTTATAGAAAAATCTTGGAATATCCAAAAAAGGAAAAAAAGTTTGATGTGGTCGCCAAAGAGTTTGGCAACCTCATCAAACTCGCTAGCGAATGGCGAGGTTGGCCAACCTTGCCAAAGAGTCTAACAGGGCTTGCCTCGCCAGAAGGTCTGGCGTACCTCACCAGGTTGTGGCGAGGTTCGCTAAACCCCTAACGAACCTCGCCAGGGCCATGGTGAGGTTCGCCAACTCCTTGGTGAGGTTTGCCAGGTCTTCTGGTGAGCTAGGCCTCGCTAAAAAATGGTGAGGCATGCTCCAATCCTGTTTTTGGCCGCTTTTTTCAAATATTTTTGTGTATTTTTATATTTTTTAATTAATTTTTTAATTAAAGTCCTTTTAAATTCATAGATGAGAAAGACTCCCATTTGAAGATCGTCGGATGATCGAAAATCATGTGGTTCGAGGATAAATATTCTGAAAAAACATCATCATTGAATGCGCGAGCTGGTATAAAATCCCGTGCTCATAGCTGCCCCTTGTTTGATCATCACTGGTTGTATAACCAGTATGATCACACGAAAAGAGCGTAGGGATAAAAAGAATACCAGACTGGTGTGGTTGGTTACCTCTCTTTCCCAATTGGTGATAACATAGGCCTTCCTTTCTGGCGCTGTGTCTTTGTGAGGTTGTCCATTTCTTTCTTCGAAATCCCTTAGGTACTTGGTGCCCCTTGTTGGTGGGTCGACCGTTTCTTTTTGCAATGTCCTTTTGGTAACCGTTTCATTCTTCGATTGATAAATGAGACTGTTTCTTTCTTCAGCCATCGAGATAACCGTTTCCTCCTTCGGTTATGTTTTGAATATCCTTAATTGGATGTTGACTTATTTCCTGTGATAAATCATGGAAAAGTATAATGTTAATACATTTTATGATGAATGTTTTAATTATTTTATTGAGTTTATGCGAAGCAAAAATTTTTGCCCCTTCAATCAAAAAATTAAAACATGAGTTTAGTAAGAAATTCGGGGGTGTCCCAAAAACCGCTTCGTTGTAGGAGGCTTTTGTTACAATGTTGACTTTAGGCTTGATTGGGCCATCATCTTGTTTGTAGGTTTTTCATGTAGAGGTGGAGGTTCTTTTTTATCGGGATAATGTTACCCCAGTTTGGCCTCGTCTTTACCTGAAAATGTCATGATGTGAATGTAATGTATGCATGTTTTTATGCATGAATAATATTTATCATATGATGTATGTAGGCGTCGTGGGCTTCATCCATTGAAGAGCCTTCTCTTATTCTGGTGCATGGGGTTTATCTTGGAAGGAATTCCATGGTGACTCTCTCAGAGTGACGACCATCGGTTTGTTGAGTCAGATTCAAGTTCAAAGCTTGGATCTGGTCTGAGGAAAGTCTGGATGAGTTGTGTCGACGATGATTGGTTGGAATCCATTTGCCTGAAGTGTTGAAGGTATATGATGCCTCATATCATTCCGAGGAGGAGATGATGAATTTGATATTGGTTCTAATTTCTGCGTAGATCGCCCTTGCAGGTTTTCAATCTATTGAACCTTGCTTTAATTTTTTCCTAGACTGCCCTTTCAGGTTTTTAATCTAGCAGACTCAATTTTATTCTTTATTTTTTTAATTTTTTGGATGTTTGCTTGTGATATTCTACCATTGGCATACAAGCAATCAAAATAAGCATATGCATAAAGATTCAGCAAAAATGACAATTCATTGTTGAACTCAATAGGGGGATAAATATTTCAAATGATTTGACTCCTTCCATCAACTAGCCCTTTCAGGTTTTCTAACCAATGTGGTTCTCTCAATGTCTTAAGTTTTACCTGAGCCGCCCTTTTCGGGTTTTCAACTCAGCGGACTATTCTTTTTGTGTTTTGAAAAGAAGCCCTAATTTTTGCTCAACTAACCGAGTGTTAATTAATAGGCTAATTACAAATTTATTTTTTGTTCGTACTGCTTGTTTCACCTATGCGTGATAGCAATTGTGTAAGACTTGGTAGATCAGTCATCCTCCATGTCCCTGACTTAATTTTTTGTTTCGTTCAGCGTCTCTAATTTATTGGTTGGTGCTCGTGCCACTATGTTGGCTTGAGGTGTATGTGATGATCAGTGTTTCTTGCAATGATTGCCCCATAAATAGTAGCAAACTGTGTGAAGGAACTGTTGACTTGTTCAACGGTTTGACTCCTTTTTATCTTTAGCATTGACTCTTGTTTGATTATCCCATGAATGATGGTGATTCGTGTGATGGAGTTGTTGACGTGTTCAACAATCTGACTCCTTTGTAGCATTGGGTTGATTGTTCGATCTCATGAATGGTGGTGATGGAGTTGTTGACGTGCTCAACGATCTGACTCCTTCTTTGGGATGTTACGCCAGTGGTTTGGTCTTGTGAATGGCTGTGATGGAGTTGTTGATGTTTTCAACTATTTATCTCCTTCTTTGTGATATTGCATCAGTTGTTTGGTCCCAACTTGCTTGGTCGACATTTTAGCCTTATTCTAGCTCTGATCTTTTTGATCTTTGCATGTTTTGTTCTCTTGATTGAGTTAATGGACGTTTCATGCTTGGAGATCTTTCCATTGATCTTTCATCCTTATATGATGAGGCAATTGCTATCACGCGTTGTCTAAGTACATGTATTTGTCTCTCACTTTCTCTCAAGAGTCAAATCTTTGAATTTATTGTGGGGAATCCATTTATACCCAAAATAATTTCATGAAATGATGTGCCACGTGTGCTAAAAATGATATGTATATGTTTATGAGAATGCATGATGTCATTGATTAAATAACAAGCAAATAAACAATGTTCAATTTAAAAAATAATTCAAAAGAAGCCTCGTAGGCTAAGTAGCTAAATGCTAATTTATTACATCATCTTCTTCCGATGCTAGTCCCCCCAGATGTATCAATGGATTTGAAATGCTCCATCCTATCCGCCTTCCCAAACACTTCTTGGTAGCTCGAGAAGATGTCTGACCCAAACTTGTTCCTATATGATGGCAGTGCACCATCTAGTAGCTTGGTTATCATCTCTGGTAGAGTTAAGCGAGCCCTAAGCCTAACCTGTGTCGCCATCCAACGTGCATAGTAAGATTTGAAGCTCTCACCCTGCCTTTGCCTTATAGCCTCCAAATGTTGTATTGTGGTTTCCATCTAAGAGTTGAAACCATAATGCTCCAGCATAGCTTGAGCGAGGCTATTCCAATCTGTAGCTATGTCCAGCGGAAGGTGGCTGTACCATTCATTGATTGGGTGGCCTAAGGTGACGATGAAGAGCTTAGCCATCATTCAATTCCTGATCCTCAATGCTCTCATCACTATCTGATAATGCATCAAGTGAGCGTGCGAGTCGACAGATCCTACATACTTTTCAAACTGTGGCATTGCGAAGTTTGGGGACAAGCTATCTTCATCCCCGATTGCCAGTTGTGCAGAGTATGTGTTCCTTATGTGGCCACCGTGAATGGCCAAGAACTGTTGCCATAGTTCCACCATGACAGGTTACTGGAGGGTGGCGTTCCCTGCACTTAGATAAGAGCCATATTGCCCCTGGGGATATGCCATAAAATGGGGTAGTTAAGGTGCCTAGAACTGCAAGGTGACCGACTTACTCCAGTTAGGAATAGGGTGTTGGGTCATTCCTTGGTAGAAAGGCCCTGGTGCTAATGTTAGCTGCCCCATTTATCCCGGGAAGAATTGGGGAGGATTGGCAAAGTTATATCCTGGCTGCCCAATCGAAGTTCGGTTGAGCTGACCTTGTCCTGCCCCGAACTGATAAATGGTAGTGGGAGTTAAGGATACTACATGCCAGGTAGGATGTCCCCTTGTTGGATTGACATTGTTGAGGGTGACCTCCGATCTGGACACTGCATTCTGGGCCCTCCCGATGTGTTGGTGAATGAGCGATGCTAACTGTTCGCTATTAGAAAAGGCATTCATGGCAGCTGCAATCTCGGAGCTCACCGATGACTACCGAGAATTTTTATCCCTTAAGGATAGGGTGATCCTCTCCCGCTCTTTCTTCTTCTTGATTGGCCATGATCGACGTGCGCTAAATTAAATTCGAGTCTGAACCTGAGTCCTTGCTTGAGTCATTGTATGGAACCCTTTCCAGATTGGCCACAATTGGGAAACGCGGACCAGGCGGCAAGCAAGCCTCTTTCAAGCTAAGATACATAAGAAGAAGATCAGACTATGCATGTAAGATCTGTGATATGACTCATGATGCGGGTAATGCAAGAGATTTTTAATGTTATGATTGCATTCACAAGGGATCAGCATGCCATGATGTGAAATAACATGTATGTCAATCCATTTGAAACAAACAGGTTAGTCGTTAAGCAAAAATGAAAACATGTGGAAATGAAAATCCAACATTGGGGGTTGGATTTGAGACTTGTACAATGTCTGTGTGACTCGTAACATGAGTGATGTAAGTGAGGTGACTAAGTTACCTATGTATTAATAGGTCAATGGTTTTGGGGTAAGCGATGTGACATACCCTAATAAAATGAAAATAACTACCGTATGTAGCTACCGTATGTGGTTATCACTATTTGAGGGTATGTAGTGATACGTGAATTATTACCTCGTGTGGGTGAATGATTCGGGTATGAGGCATATACCCTTAGCGATTTGGTAAGGTAGTAAGTTTGCTTGTGTGGGCTTAGGCTAGGATATCAATTGGGATACCCTTTAATGTAGGAAAAAATTGTGTTGGGTAGGTATTTTCCTCGTTTGGCTTTTGGTGTGTATAATTGCCCCGGAAGGGCTGTGAATTAGATGTTGAGTAGACATCTCATGGGCAATGTGGTGGAAATGTTATTGCCCCTTGTGGGCTAAGTGTAGAACGTCAAGGGGACATCAAGCAGTAGAAGAAAGGTATGTTTGCCATGTACAGGCTAATAGCGAGATGTCAAGTGGACATCTTGCTGAAAAGGGGCAAGTGATGTCCCTAAGTGGTTTTATGTTATCCTAGGGTGACACGATCTATTGTGTCAACAATGCCTAAGTGTATGCGATATTGTGATGATAATATGACATGTACATTTAATATTATGAGTGTGTGCGTTCAAGTATCTGCACAAAAATTCGTGGTTAGTATGACATTTGTATAATAACAAATTGAAAGTTGCATACAAGTAGCACATAGCATGCAACGTCCAAACTTCCAACCATACAACTCCCACGCGTAGGGTATTTGGCTAGTCTCTATCCTAAATTGGTTCATCTTAGTACAATGAAGATACTAAGGAGAGCAACTGTAGGAAAATATAATGCATGATCTCATGTTTGGGTATCACCCTAGGGAAAATGCCTACGGTTTATTTACATGAGGTTTACAAATGGGTTGCTGATGTAGAAGGTTCATGTTGCGCTAAAATACACTCTCAGCCTCCTACGAGGGAGGTACATGCTATATGGAAACAATCTCATGGAGGCAAATTAGTACAAGAGAAAGCTTTGCGATAATAAGGGTACCTTAGACTTATGGGCTAATCCCTTCTACTACAATGCGTTATTATGAATATGTCATAATTAAGAGAAAACAGAATAATGTGATCAATAATTTTTGGCACTTATCCAAAATCTAAAATATTTGAAAAACAAGTTTTAGAAAAAAAATCCCTAGCAGAGTCACCACTATGAGTGGGCGACACGGAGCAGTGGGCTGAGAGCGCGCGATTTCATAGGCACGGTCCACCGGGGTATTTGAGTGCATCGGGTCGGGGACCTGGGAAAAAGGTTGAAAGAGAAGGTGAAAAACGTTTTAGATCAATTTGAACCCGAATCCACTGTCTCTTCATGTGGAGTCGCCACCTGGATTAGCCCTTTCCAGGAATTAGAGTCTTATGAGGCTTAACGTCCGGGGGACAGCCCACCAAGACACAGAGATTTGGGTCTGGGATAAGTTGCTTATTTCTTAAGTGATCACATTATATTACATCTACAGAAAACCGTATTCTCTTAGTTATGCATATTCGCACTTAGGTTGCTTTTAGAGTTTACATGCATGATTCACGTATAGAAAAAAGCGGTAAATCTATCCACAAAACATTAAGTAAATGCGAAAAATAAAATTACAAGGATTTAAAAAATAAGGGGATGCAACCACCCGCTACCCTATTAATTACATTGATAAGTGTATAATTACACTTAATATGATATTAATTTTATAAACTAAACACTATAGTTTAAGTCATTTTTATACTTCATCTAAAAGATTTCACGTTGTATGTAGTTGTTTTTTATGCAAATGCAGATACTAGGTAAATCTTGGGAGTAAAATGATCTAAAGTGGAATTTAATGAAAAAAGAGTGAAAAAGGTGCAAAAAGATGCGTGGAATTAAAGATTTGGCTTAGGATCGAAGCTGTTGAAAATCGGTGAAGTTACAAGGAGAATTCTGAAGAATAATGCAATTCATGATCGTGATAAGAATTCGCGATCGCGACTTGTTCTTCTTCAAAACAGAAGTCTACCAATCAAAGATTCACGGTCGTGACATATATATCGTGGTCGTGACATGGATGGTTTTCTAGTTCTATCTTATTAACTACCAACCGCTAGATAAGCATGATAAACCGCCATTAACTACCAACGAAAAGACATTTATCAGGAGTCAACCAATCATGAAAAGGTGCCTATCCATTGTGGATGATATCAAAGCTTCTCAACCAATCACAATGAAGAGATGCAATCATTCACCAATGGACACAACCCTTCGTTTGGATAGAAACAACCCTTCGAACTCTATAAATAGGGCTCCACACTTCGCAAATTTTGTTCACCAAAGTGACACCAAAAGAGAGGAGAATATTAGAGTGCAATTATAGGGTTACATATAGTGTGTGTAGATAGAGAACTTGCTACGTTCATAAGCGTTAGCGAGAAAATGTTTAAGTGATTAGAATCCTTGTTTCGATCACATGATTCTCTACATTCTCAAGAAAATGTTGTACAAGTGTACTTGCAAATCACTTATCAATAAAAGTTTTCGTTCTTCATTATTCGTTTGTTTGATATTCGTAGAGAATAGCATCCCAGATCAGGTTCTGTACGGGCCGAGACCGAATTCAAAGAAGATGTAGGAATTGCGGGAATTGATGACTCCCATTAAAGAGTGGATACGGTTTGATCAACTTTAGCTTCACTTGCATACCTTACAACTTTGCTTTGCTTTCTGCTTATATTTTCTATTTCGAAGTTTATGATATGTCTATGTGTCATAATGCGTATTTCGTGTTAAGTCTTTCATGTTAATAAAGTTATATGCATTGGGATTAATTTTAAGAGTAATTTCGGGGTTAACACTATCATGTATAATCATTGGATCTGTGATATAACACTATTTAGTGAGCCAACATTTTTGGAATGGTAACTTGCTAAATGTGGCTATGTGAGAGCGACCCATACTAAGCATAGTATTGATTTTGTCCAGGTTTATATGATAGTGTTAATTCGTTTGCTCTAGATCTAGAAAAGTCATTTCATGTGCTGCTCTGCGACGAATAATTGAACATCT
>CATIWQ010039251.1:0-26405 GCA_949673415.1 Euphorbia schlechtendalii
TAAATAATGTAAATCGTCCGAGGAGGATTCCCATATGAAGATCGTCGGATGGTCGAAAATTGTGTGATTCGAGGATAAATTTCCCGAAAAGCCGTCATCATTGAACGCGCGAGCTGGTACAAAATCCCGTGCTCACAACTGACTTGTTGCCCAATTAAATTTTTTTACCCCTTTTACCCTTATTTTTATTTTTCTTTTCTTAAAAATACCCTTCAACCTCCTTTTATTTACGATTTTACCAATCACTATACAAGTCTAAAAATTAGATTTTTTGTTTGTTGGACTTTACCTCTTTGGGAAACTTTTTAGAGAGAGAATCCTAGAGAGATAAAATTTGGGATCTTTGAAAAAAAAGTTAGTAAATTCTCCACATCCTTTTTTCCAATGCTTTTTCTCCAAAATTTCCTGGTTCCTTTTTGGGTTCGAGTTAGAAACAAAAAATTTAACTCTCGGGTTTCTTGTTCCCCTCAACATAAAACCTTCTTTTCTACATTTTCCAACCAAATTAACTACAAAAAGTCTTCGGATCTCTTTCTTCGGTGTTTCTGGCTCTAAAAGTCGTGGATTTAAGTCGGAGAGGTAAGATTCTAAGCTTTTGGAGACTCTTTGGCGTGATTTTATGTTTTATTTTCTGTCATTTTTTGTATTTTCAGCTTAATTTGTTTATTTTCTTTTTGTTTATTACTCTCTTAGGCCTCAAGCGATGGAAGATCCATTTTTCTCCGATAACTGACCTCACTTATACCATGAGTAAATCTTAAATAATAAAATTTGGTAAATCGAGTTTAAAATTAATTATTTTCCAATAAAAGCACGTGGGGAACCTGAATTCTCCACTTTTCAATCCATTAGCACACGATTCACCCTAATCTAACTTATGCTACTAATTGCTTCTTGTTTAGTTAACTAATTATTCCATGACGTTGTGATATACCTCATGCTAACCTTTATGGACGCAAGTAGTTTAGGAACCTAAACCTTTGTTTTTATAAATTAAAACTCAAATAACAATGAAGTAGGTAACCCATTCGAACCCAAATCTCTTAACTACGGTGCGGTTTAGGCTTAATGAATCTAGGCTCTACTAAATTTCCTAGAAGAGCTGATCCAGGTGGCTATTCTATAAAAACGTACACGAGAGGTTTAGGCCTAGAGTCTTTCAAAAATTTTCTTTTCTCATTTTCTCTTTTTTCTTTAAAAACCCCCTCACACCTCATGTTATAGGGCTGGCGCATCGGGATGATTGCGTGATTTCAAAATCATTTTTTGCACACAATATCTACTTCAAGAAAGACCTAGCAGCCTCGTGGATCTATCACGATAGATCTTTATGCCATCTATAAAAGCTACTTCCCCAAGGTCTTTCATGGAGAACATCTTTGACAACCATGACTTATCTATCTGAAGAAAAGGAACATCGTTTCCTATCAGTAATATGTCATCAACATATAATATAAGAAAAATGATTGCACTCTCACTAGCATTCTTATATACATAGGGCTCATTTGTGTTTGGCACAAAACCAATTTCTTGGATTGTCTCGTCAAACCTAATGTTCTAACTAATGTTCAAAGCCAAGTTTAAGTTAACCTCTAAAGGCTCTATACTTCATGATTTTATGAGGTCAAACACTTTGGGTCTTTACTAGACTAAGTAAAGAACTTATAGAATGGGTCTATGTCGAGAATATAAGGATGTCGAAATCGTTGGATAAATTATTAACTGGTTGGAAAAGATTAATAATTAATAGCATCAAGTATAATTTTGGGAAAAACTACACGGAGCGGAGCAATGGATTTTTCCCATTGCGAGTGGGCCTCTCGATTCGGGTTATTTGTGGGTGGGGGCCTATGCGGCTTGAGCAAAATTTTCTTACGGGCCCCTAGCGTGCACTAGCATTGGGCTTGTACATGATAGCGGGCAACAGGCCCGCTAGAGACCCATAAGCTAAGCTTGCATGGGGCAAGGCTAGCCCATTAGGGCTTGCCTTGCAAGACGCCACATAGTCCACATAGTCGAGCTATGGGAGCGGGTCAGCCATCGTAGAGCTAGAGGTAAGCGCTCTGACTTGGTTGTTGGGTGGGGATTTTCCCCATCCCACATTGGTAAATTAGTGGAGCAATTGCTCCCCTTCCACTATACATATTGGTTCCCCCTCTCCTTTTTAAACAACTTCAACTCAGCCTTCCTTTTGAGTTTGACATTTTTTCTTCGTAAAGGTTTTTGCGAGATCCTCCATGAGTTTCTCCAATGTCACAAGAATTCTTTTGAAGTTTTATTCAGTTTTTAAGATAGCCTTCTCAGTAATATTTTCGGGTTATCTTCCCATCATAAGTCGTGATGCGAACCTTATTAATGGATGTTAGAACATGTACAACATGCTTTCTTTAACATGTGTTTGGTTATGAGACTAGATGGGGTTAATGCTTTAACCAAGATGTGTTAGTTATCCATGTTAGTGGAGCTAATGCCAGATTGGAGATATATTTGAGGAGTCATACATGGGATGTAAATGGTACAAGTTTCAACCATAGTTGTTTTGTTATGGCTTGACCTGCTATAGCGAGGGTCATGATGAGTGGATATGGATGCTACCTACTAAGGAAAATTGGTTAGACCAAATTTCTTGAATTTATATAGAAGGGGCTATTTGAATGTCGAAAAAATAGTAGGAATTATGTGTTTAATTAAAACCTTATATTATATGCATGTACATATACTAATGTTTGAACAATTTCCATCTTATATCTAGGTTGAATATGATCACTAACGAAAATACTCGCATTGATATCGGTCCTCTTATTGACATAAAATTTGATGTTTACAAGTTCAATGAGTGGTTTGAGAATGTTAGAGGAGTTCTTTAGAACTACTACCTAGATTACGTTCTAACTGATTCAAGTCCTAAACACTATGGTAAGAATTCTTTTGCATGTGAGATGGATGATTATGAGGAGCATAAGGGAAAGTGTGAGTTTATTGCAAAACTCATGTTAGATAACATGCTCCCCAAAGTACACATGTGTGTACAAAGGGTTAGACCTCGCAACCATGAATCATCGTCTCAAGTTAGTGGAAGGTCTAGAAGATAGACTATTCAACAATAAGTTGCAGGGAGAAACCTCAGCAGTAGAGTTGGTATTATACATATATGACATCTCGGAGAAACTAAGAGAGTCGGGAGTTAAGTACAATGACTAGTCTTTGAGGGAAATGGTATTGAGAGGATTACCCAATAAATATGATTCCTTCAAGAAGATGCTTAAGAAGTGTTCTTCCAACTGTACCTTGACCCAACTCATGGACTTGCTTAAGATTTATGAGATTGAGTTTAGAAATAAAATCAAGGAGCAAGTAAATGCTGAGGACCTTAAGTTCAAGAAACTTAAAGGTTTAAAAGTTAAGAGAAAGCTCATGAAGAAGTTAGAGTTGAAGGGAGAAAATATTTCTCTTAGAACAAGCTCATCGGATAATGATGAAGGGTGTGGCTCGAATTTCTAGAGTTATGTTTACACTGGATAGTTTCTCTACAGTTCCCTATGAGTCTGCATGAGTATTGGATACTGGTTGTGGTACTCATATCCATACTTTTGTTAGGGGTTGCGGAATAATAGGAGGCTAGCAAAGAGGGAAATGGACCTAAGAGTTAGAAAAGGAGCACGGGTTGTTGCAATAGCTGTAAGGATATATAGCCTTCATTTGCCTAGTGGCCTTTTAGTTTTGAATAGTTGTTATTCTATTCCTGCTGTCACTAAGAATATTATTTTTGTTGAGCGTTTAGCAATAGATGGATTTAAAACTTTATTTTTTAATAATAATTGTCAAATTCGACGCGATAATGTTCTTTATGCTTGTGGAATATGTGTTGATGGCATTTATGTACCAAATACTAAAACTGAAATTCAAAATATAAACATTGTTAAGAAAATGAAGTTGGATAATAAGAAATTCTCATACTTATGGCATTGTCATCTAGGCCATATAAATGAGACTTGCTTAACTAAGTTACACAAATGTGGTGACTTGGGTCCAATGGAATGGGAATCCTATGGGGTGTGCGAACCTGGTTTAAAAGGTAAGATGACTGAGAAACCTTTCAAATGAAAGGGTCAGCGTGCAACTAGTAATTTAGAAAATACATTCTAATGTATGTGGTCCAATGAGTGTAAAGACACATGAAGGTTTCTTCTACTTTTTAAGCTTTATCGACAATTACTCGTGATATGGTTATCTGTACCTAATGAGGCACAAGTTTGAAAGTTTTGAGAAATTCAAAGAGTTCGGAATCAAAGTAGAGAAATAGCTCAGGAAAAGTATGAAGACCCTTCGATCTGATTGAGGTGGTGAATACTTAGGTCAAGAGTTTCACAATTATCTAAGGGATAATGATATTTTATCCCAATGGACACCTCCTTATACACCCCAACGTAATGGAGTGTCAAAAAAGAGGAATCAAACCCTACTCGATATGGTTTGGTCCATGATGAGCTAAGCAAGACTCAGGGAATCCTTTTAGGGTTATGTACTTGAGAGCGTATTTTATATTCTAAATAGAGTTCCCTCAAAATCAATTGATTAAGTACCATACGAATTGTGGTATGGTAAGAAACAAGCTCTTTCTCACCTGAGAGTTTGGGAATGTCCTGCTTATGTAAAGAGGATAAGTTCAGAAAAGCTGGGTGCCAAGTCTAACAGGTGTCTATTTGTAGGTTACCCTAAGGAGACTATGGGTTATACCTTTTATGATCCCAAGGAACAAAATGTATTTGTTTTTAGAAATGTTCAATTCCACGAGATGGAGCATATACTTGCGAAAGCTAGTGGGAGCAATCTTGAGTTAGGTACTGAAGAACATTAAATAGACAATCAACTAATTATTCAAACACCTATTACATAAGAATGTGTAAGCACGAAACTTCTTATTATTACATCGACATTGCATAGGTTAGGACAGGCTCCAATCGCTCCTAAGCAATACAGTTTTCTCATCACTGATGATAAATATATCTTCCTTATGGAAGATGATGAGCCCAAGACTTACAAGGAGGCAATGGAAGGCTCAGAGTTTGACAAATGGTTTATAGCCATGAAGTCACAGATGGACTCCATGTATGAAAACCAAGTTTGGAGCTTGGTTGATGCTCCAAGTGGGATTAAGCCCATATGATGTAAGTGGGTTTTTAAGAAGAAAATTGACATGGATGGTAATGTAATTACCTATAAATCAAGGCTAGTTGGAAGAGGTTATAGTCAGAAAGAAGGTATTGACTATGATGAAACCTTTTTACCAGTGGCCATGTTGAAGTCTATTAGAATACTCCTTGCCATCATCACTCATTACGATTATGAGATATGGCAGATGGATGTGAAAACAACGTTCCTTAATGGGAATTTGGATAGGGATGTGTATATGATACAAATCAAAGGTTTCACATCCCAGGATGGCTCACAGGTATGCAAGTTATAAAGGTCCATTTATGGACTTAAATAAGCATTAAGGAGTCGGAATATTAGGTTTAACGAGATAATCCGAGAAATTGGTTTTCTATCAAACACTAATAAACCCTATGTAAATAAGAAGGCTAGTGGGAGTCCAATCATTTTTGTTGTATTATATGTCGATGACATATTACTGATAGAAAATGATGTTCCTTTTCTTCAGACCATAAAGTCATGGTTTTCAAAAAAGTTCTCCATTAAAAACCTTGGAGAAGCAGCTTTTATACTTGGTATAAAGATCTACATAGATAGATCTAAAAGGCTGCTAGGTCTTTCTTAAAGTAAATAAATAGACAAGGTTTTGGCTAGATTTGACCTTGAGTAGTTAAGAAAGGGTTATCTCCCAATGTCTCACGGGATTAACCTTTCTAAACCTAAGTGTCTAAGAACATAAAAGGAGAGACTGCGCATGAATGGAATACCCTATGCTTCAGTGATAGGATACATCATGTATGCTATGGTATGCACTTGGCCTGACATCTCACACACGATGAGCATCACAAGCAAATTTCAATCTGATCTAGGTGAGAAGCACTGAATGGCCGTTAAAACTATCCTTAAGTACTTATGTAGGACTAAGGATATGTTTTTGGTATAGGAGAAGGTGATCTCTCCGTGAACGTATACACTGACACGAGTTTTCAGTTTGAAAGGGATGATTACAAATCGAAGTTAGGCTATGTGTTTATGTTAATTGGAGGGGCAATTTTTTAGAAAAGTTTCAAACAAGATACAATTACCGATTTAATCACTAAATCTCAGTATATAGCTGCTTCGGAAGCAACTAAGAAAGCTATCTAGCTTAAGGGATTTATTGGTGATCTCGGTGTAGTCCCCATCATTGTAAATCCAATAGCAATCTATTGTGATAACAATAGAGCTATTGCTCATGCAAAGGAACCACAGTCTCGTCAGAGAAACAGACATGTACTCAGAAAATATCATCTCAATCAGGAGATGGTAGCTGAAAAGGATATAAGTTTAGAATACATCCTTACGGATCAGAATCTAGCGGATGGGCTAATGAAGTTATTGACTCAGGTTAAGCATGACCAACATGTTAAGGAGTATAGCATGAAGAACATGGGTAATTGGCTCTAGTGCAATTGGGAGATTGTTAGACATGATGTATACCCTAGAGGCTATTAGGACGATATATCTTAATTAGTTATTATGTACAAACAGTTTCAGATTAATAATAATAATAATAATAATAATAATAATAATAATAATAATAATAATAATAATAAAGGCATCTTTGTTATATATCAATGTTTTATTTATAATATGTATCTAGTTGGTATCATATATACGTGTTATTATACATGTACAATAATAAGACAAAGTCTGTTACTAATTCATAGCTTGAAAGTGCAAGGACATAGTGGGAGTTATGTGGTGTGAGAACTATACACATGTGTTACTATGAATAATCTAAATATCCATAGTCATAGTTTCATTTAGAATGGAAATCAATGAAGCAGACAGACTTGCATGTGTAGGCTTAGTCCTTGGATTAGATCCAAGCAGCTAATCTCACGAGCTGAAGGTGGTACCTTCGATTAAAACATGAATGTATTCGGATAATACATTGGAGACTACTATAAGATAGACACTTGGAAATGACTACATCATATGTTAGTGCCACGTCTTATTGTAATAGCAGAACAAGTATCCTCAAACCTGAGATACTAGTTACCTTGTGTAGGAGTTACTGTACTTTGGGACATACTTATTCATACCCTAGAGATCAAATGATACGGGTGATTACAGGTATAGTGATGATCACTCGATGGTAAGCCAAGTAGTCAAGATGGGATCCATCGCTTTTGATATAGTGATATAATGGGAGATTTACGTCAAGGGCTCTTGTTGAAGAGACACACTTATAAAACTCTGATTAGAGTATAAGATTGATAGAATGGGTTTCTATTTAATCTTGATACATTATGGCGATTAGTGTTCTTTGTGAAAAAGTCTAATTCCAGGATAGCTATGTCTATTACATGAGCTGAAACTTAATCCAAGCTCAATAAACTAGATGGTACTTAACCTGATGGAATGAGTGCATTGTATTGGTTCCTATTGCAAAATTAGATCAAGTCATAAGCACATGATGTTACTAGTATAGGGAGATCATATGCCTTTGCTAGAAAGCCCATTTAATCATCTAGAGTTATCAGGTTCCATATCAGTTTGGAACATTGAGCCTAAAAGTTCCTTGATGGGAAACCATGTTTAGGTTAACCTCTAGCGGCTCTATACTTCAAGATCTTATGAGGCCACACACTTTGGGTCTTTACTAGACTAAATAGAGGACTTATAGACTGGGTCTATGCCGAGAATATTAAGGATGTCGAAATTGTTTGATAAATTATTTATTAGTTGGACAAGGTTAATAATTAAGAGATTAAAGGAGAATTTTGGAAAAAATTGCACGGAGCTGAGTAAGGGATTTTTCCCATTGTGAGTGGGCCCCGCAAACATGGGATGTTCTTAGGTGGGGTCTTGGGTAGCTACCCTGAGAGCAAAATTTGCTCGTGGATCACTAGCGTGAACTAGCACTGGGCTAGTGCATGCTAGCGAGCAGCAGGCCCGCAACTCCAGCTTGCTAGGGACATAGCCCACATAGGAGGGTTGTGGGTGCGAATCAGCCCACACAGAACTGGAGCTCCACAAGCTGACCCTGTTGTGTGATGGGGATTTTCCCCATTCCACATTGGAAAATTAGTAGAGCAATTTGCTCCCCTCCCACTATAGATAGTTGTTCCCCCTCTCATTTTTAAACTACTTCAGCTCAGTCTTCCTTTTAAGTTCGACATATTTTCTTCACGGGATTTTTGCAAAATCCTCCACGAGTTTCTTCAACTTTGCAAGAATTCTTTTGAAGGCTTATTCAATTTTGAAGAGAGCCTTCTCAGTAATATATTTGGGTTGGTCTTTGAGCGGTCTAGCAGCTGTTGTCTACCAACGGGTTCTTCCTTAACTAGAGGTTTTTATCAGTGAAGATCTGTGTGGATCAATCATAGAGGTTATCCTAGATTGGTAGTTAGTGCTAACGGAGTTCTACCAAATTGCTCTAAGGGAATGCCGCACCAAAGGAAGGCACACATCAACTTGTAATTCTCTTTATTTAGATGCTAGGTTTTTTTAATAAGTTTTATAAACCTATAAGAATCTATGGAAAATTTCAACTAAGATTATATCAATCATGTCATTCGTAAAAGATTCTTTATGGTTAATTTAAAGTTTTGAAATTATGCCATGCAAGTTTGCATGTTCAATTACCGTCTTAATTAACCAGCAATCAAGTAGGGTTCTATTCCTCCTTTCTGACACTCTATTGTGTTGGGGTGTATAAGGAGATGTCCGTTGGGATAAAATATCATTATCACTTATATAATCCTGAAACTCTTGGCTTAAGTATTCACCGACTCGGTCAGATAAAAGGGTATTGACACTTTTCCCAAGATGTTTCTCTATTTCGGCTCTGAACTCTTTGAATCTCTCAAAACCTTTAGACTTGTGCCACATTAAGTATAAATAACCATACCATGAGGAATCATCGATAAAGGTTATGAAGTTGATGAAACGTAACCTTCATGTGTCTTAACACTCATTGGATCAAATACATCGAAATGTATTATTTCCAAAGTACTTGTGGTCTGTAGACCCTTTCCTTTGAAGGGTTTCTTTGTCATCTTACCCTTTAAACATGGTTCGCATGCCCCATAGTCTTCACATTCCATTGGGCTAAAGTCACAACAATTGTATAACTTAGTTAAGCAAGTCTCATTTATATGGCCTAGACGACAATTCCATAAGTATGAAGATTTCTCATTATCTATCTTTGATTTCCTAGTAATGTTCATATTTAGAATTTTAACTTTTGTATCTAGAACATAAATGCCATTCAAACACATTCTACAAGCATAAAGAATATTATCACACTGTTTTGACAATTGTTATTGTAAAATAAAATCTAAATCCTTTTGTTACTAAACACGCGACAAAAATAATATTCTTAGTAATAGTGGGAACATAATAACATCTTTTCAAAACCAAAACAAGGCCATTAGGTAAACAGAGGCTATATATCCCTACACCTGTTGCAGCAATTTGTGCTGCATTTCCAACTCTTATGTCCATTTCCCTCGTTACAAGTCTCCTAGTGCTCTGCAACCCCTACGCAAAAGTATAGTTATGACTACCACAACCAGTATTCAATACCCATATAGACTCATAAGGAACAATAGAGAAACTCTTTACCATGAACATACCTAAAGTAGATGCCTCACTAGGCTTGTTCTTCACTTGTTTAAAAATCTGAGCTTTTAACTTACATTTCATTTTAGCATTTTTCATGAGTCTTCTCTTGACCTAGAAAGCCCTTGACATTCTTATCTTTTGATCCTCATCAACAAGTTGATTTTTATGTTTATTTCTAAACTAAATATCATAATGTTCCCACAAGTCTACCATCTTGGAAAAATTACAGGTAATCTCCAATTCCATAGAATTCTGTTTAGAAATAATCATACCTTTTGGGTAGACCTTTCAATATAATCCGTTTTAAGGCCTCCCGATCATAAGCAATTCCCATTTTCTTCAACTATTCAGAATTATCATAAATAGTTAATGCAAATTCAACTACTGAGGTATCAGCCCCTAGACTTGCAAAAAGCATGAAACTTTCTAGTTCATCTATCAAGAAAAGTTGCACAAGTATAGACTCCACGTCCATGTCTTGCATGGATCCTTGTACTTTGGAATCATCACATTGACCATAAATATCTTTACGAATTCATAGTTCGAGGAGTTTGGGATACTGATTATCCAGCACATAATGAGATAAAAGCTTTTCAAGAACCTTGCCACATTCTCTAACCACTCATGAAAGTTATATCCTTTAAAAAATTTATTGCCAAAAGGATGTTTACCAGTGTTAGTGTTCACAGATTCAACCTAGATATAAGATAGAAATTGTTCAAACATTAGTATATGTACATGAATTTAATATTTGGTCTTTAATTAGATACATATTTGCTACTATTTTATCGACATTCATATAACTTCGTCTATTGAAATCAAGATAACTTGGTTAAACCAATTTTCCTTAGTAGGTAGCATCCATAGCTCATTTACTATGACCCCCGCTATAGCAAGCCAAGTCATAATAGAAGATCATGGTTAGAACCCGTCCATTTGCATTCCATGCAATTGCTAGTCTATTTGAGTTCTCTTTCTCGAGACGCGCGTACCCAATTTTACTACTCCTATAATATGTCTCTGTAGGACCTAGTAGGGTGATAAATAGGTTAGAGGGGGGTGAATGAATCTTTTCGAGTACTTTTCATAGCTTCAGAGGTTATACAGAAATGTCCTTTAACGCTTCTTCTGAGTAAGCAACTATTCTGTAGTTGTCACTCAAAGACCCTTCTTCATTTAGATGAGGAATATAGTTAACAAGATTGATTTAGTTTTGAGTTGATAAAAAAATGAATGCAATAACAACAAATATAAGAGGGCTTAGAAATATGTAAACACATATTTTTATCCTAGTCCAGCCTCTGCCTAATCTAGTCCTTGGAGACTCTGTCCAAGACTTAACCCACTACTGATTCTTCTTTTAGAAAGAAACAAACCAATACAATGCAAGTTGAAGTACTGTTCAACAACCACTACAATCTTGAGCTATACCAATACAGAAGTACCTTACTTCTTGTATCTAAGGCTCAAAGCTTCTTTACTTACAAAGTACCTTCCTCTTAAGTCTCTAAGCTCCCTCATAATAACTAATCCCTCAAGCTAGTGTTTACAAATTGTATTTGAAAAGAGATGGGTAAGTTTTTGAACTTTGTTTCAGTAAAAGCTCCTTTGTAAATAGATATGAAAAGTTGTGTTTTCTTTTGTGATTCAGAAGTGAAGAAGTTGTAGATTTTTGATAGCTTGATTGCTCTTTTTGAATTGTAGTTCTTCACCAACCTTCTTCAATTGAGGAAATCATCCTTTTATAGAGGGAGAGAATGTTTCCGTTGAACTTGGACTCTTGCTGATATTCTGCCCATTGTCTCTATGAAAATTTCTGTTAATTTCCCATTAGAGATGGCAAACCCAAGATGAATTTGTGTGATCTCTACCAAAGAGATTCTTGGTCCCCGCAATGTATGATTGTCTACTAGGGAATTAAAGAGGATATTTTTATCCCTTGATCAGCAACCAAATTTGTCTTTTTTATCAGAGAATAGCTTTTGGCACGTGACAACATTTAATGATATGTCAGCTCTCATGACTTTTAATGCTGAATGACTTAAAAGTCCCTTGACCATCTTCTAAAGATTTGTTATCTATTGAGGAAAGCGCCCCTTCTAAATGTCACGGGTTGAAGGACTCCTCTACATCTAATTATGGTTCTTTTTGAGGTCTTTTGTAACTTCAAAGCTTAGTGTAAACAAAACTTTAATCCATTACATAGAATCCAACAATCTCCCTCATTTTGTTATTTCTGAGTGATCCTTAAGCATGATGAAAATTCTTACTCCTTCATGATGAAAGGCTTGTTCAAAGTTTCATCAATCTTCTTCTATATCTTATTTCACTTTATATATTCAAAGAAGATAGTACAGTGCATAGTTGTACTCTGAATAGAGATAAGAGATTTTTCATTATAATAAGATGGGTTACAAAGTACATGGAATTTTTCAATAGAGAATAATAACTAGTCAAAGCTAGTTTACTTGATTTGAACAAATTTATAGTCTTTAGGCTTCTTAGATTCCAAATCCTGGGTAGGCCTATCAATCTCCATGGTTGTTGAAGTAGATGATGGAGCCATCCATCTTTCCCAAGTATCTTTGAAGTTGTGCTTATCCTTCTCCCTCCACTCATCACCAAAAAGTTGAGAAACAATCTTGTCTTCATCAAGAGCAAAGTGATGGATACATTCTTTGTCAGCAACATCATTTGCCTGAAGAGGAGGAAGAATTTGTTGAACCAACCTTGCAACCTTGTTGGAGATGATTGGAAATATACTCTCTAGGATAAGAGTGAGAGCTTCTAGTTCAAGATCCATGAGTGTTTAGCCCATTTACTAGATTTTTGAGATATGGCACAATATCACTATAATGTGAGCAAAAGGAATGAAGAGAGAGGCTTCCTAGCTTATCGCCCATCCCATTAACACTCTTCTATAGGGCATGAGATTAATCACCTTGCCTTGCAATTACAGATTCTTTGGCCTCTTTAATGGCTTTTGCTAGACCAGCAACGCTATCCTTAAGATCATAAGAGATATCATCTGTCAGCTCATTCTTAGAAGCAAAGGTATCATCACTGACCCTCTTTATAGTGTTATCAATGGCCTTGATTACCTCAGTCCTTATCTCTTTCTTAAAATCCTTAATAACCTTGAGTGTTTCAACTCTAAAATCAGTCAAAAATTTCATCACTTCACGTAGGATATCTTGGAGTTTTTACTACTGCCATAGACTGATGACATTCTACCTTCCCAGCTTAGTAATTTCTTCCTTTAGCCCCATGGATTACTCATTTTGTCATTTTTCAATTGCTGCTCTTAAGGTTGAGAAAAAATCAGCAATTCGCCTTTCAGACTCAAGCCTATGCCTAGATATTTCATCATAATTCATCTCTAGCCCCCCTCTCACCCAAAGCCGGATGCTCATTTATTACCACCAAAGTATCCCTTATATCAATGTAGTTACCCAACCTAATTTCCATCAATGGCTGCAGATGTTGGATCAACTTTGATCGAATTTGAGAAGCTAAGGAAATATTATTTACCAATTGAATTAGAATTTGAGCTTGTTCTGTTACTAAGGAAACTTTTTTGGTGAGCTGTCTATTAAAGGTCATCATTTTGATGTCTACCATTGAATCATTTAGTCTTAGTGCCATAGTGAGTAGACCATCCAAAGTCTCCCCTATATGATGTAGAGAATTTACTATTTTAGAAGTAGATGCACCGGTTCCTTTAGCAACTTCTCTAAACATCCATTCTCTACTGTTGAGGGATTCATCTCCATCAATCCTTTGGGTGAGAGGCCTTTTAATCAGTGTCATAACGCTTGAGGGCTCAAATGTAACTCTTATCTTAGAAGGATTAGGTTTTGAATGATGATTTTGAGTTGACTTGAATTTTGACCTGACTTCCTCAATAGCCTTAAGAACTTTAAGTTTATCTTCTTCTTCCTCATTTATCTCTTCTTCAAACTCTTTCCTGATCATCCTCCATCTTCTTCTCTTCTTCCTCTTCCTTCTTCTCTTCTTCTTCCTCACCCATTTACTCTTCCTCTTTCTCCTTCTCCATTATTTCTTCCTCATTCTCCTTCCTCTCCTCAGTGATCGCTACCCTTGGCCTTTGCACAAACTCACTAGCATTCATAGCCTCAGATGAGTGAACCCCCCATTTAATTTTAATGGTTTGCGTTATCTCATGCTTTGCAAGGCGTTTAGTAACGGATCCTCATCTAGCACATTCTCTTTCAACAAAGATTACCTAGCTTCTGACTTATCTTCTTCTTCATTCTCCTTTTCAAGCCCCTTAATCACATCTTAGACAATGCGGGCAACAACTTTAATAGGGTTTCGAGGATTAGGGGATGGAGTCTCCTTAGGTGTTGTTGGCTTGAATAAAGGAGTAGAGAGAGGAGCCTAGAATAAATGTGAAGGATAAAAAATTGTAGTCTGCTTCTCTAGAGGTAGTGATTTAGGATTCTTAACAAATCCACCTACTTTCTTCTCAACCACAAACATTATGGAATTTGCAACCTTGGGAGGAGGAGGAGGAACATATGCTAGAAGAGGTCCAATTTCTAAGTCAAAATCTACCGATGCTTCCTTTATCAAGTCCCCACTTACTTCTAGTTCTGACTCATTAGAATTGCTCTTCTCTTTCATCTTCTTAGTAAATTCCTCTGGAGTAGGAAGTTTCTTCATCATTTCCTAAGCACTGCTAGCCTCAGCTTCAACAACTACAATCTTGATAGCATCCCCTTTCTCTTGGGAGCTACTACCTCTATAAGGCGCAGATTTAACGCCTTCATCATACCTTCTTTATCTAGGTCATCCTCAATGATCACTAATTCCCCATATGTCTACTAACCCTTCTCTCCCTTCTTCCTTAGCTTCTTCTTCTTAGGAGCTTTTACCTCAGCCTACTCTTTTGACACCTTCTCCTCATCAGCTTCCTCTTCCTTCTTATCCTCACTAGGGATCTCCATATTGGGATTAAACTCCCCTCTCTTCCTCTTAACAATGAGGATGCTACTAGGCTTCTTGTTATCCTCATCCTCATTACTACTAAGTTTAGCCATGGGAAGAGTTTTCCATATGGGTTTCTTTATCGAGAACATGGATGCTAACTTCCCCTTTGATGTAACCTTCTTAGATTCGGGAACTACTACCTCCTCAATAGCAAGTGCCTTACTTCTGGTCACTCTACTTCTCTTCGCCTTAGGGATTTCATCCTGCTTCATCGTAAGATTCCTTTTTCTTTGCTTTTTCAGCTTTTCCTCTCTCAAAGCCTCCTCCCTATTTTAGTCCATATTGTAATCAACTTTCTTATCAAAAGTCTCTTTTATAATCTCGCTCCCCATCATTCCTTCTTCCTCGGAGTAGTCTACTCCTGGTTAATCAAGATAGTAATCGAACATGCAAACATTGCAAGGTAGAATTTCAAAACTTAAAATTAATCAAAGGATCTCCTAAGCATACCATGATTGATATAATCTAAGTCAAAAAATTCCATAGATGCTTTTAGGTTCATAAAGCTTATAAAAGATACCTAGCATCTAAGTTTAGAACTTTACCAGTTGATGTGTGCTTTCTCTTTCTTTGGTAGTGGTGTTCCCTTAGAGAAATTCGATAGAACTTCATGAGCACAAGATTCGAAACAAGGATAGCCTCTACGATTACTCCACATGGATCTTCACTGACCAAAACCTCATTGAGGAAGAGCCCATTAGAAAATAGCAGCTTCTAGACAACTCGAAGACCAACCTGAAAATAAACTGAGAAGGCTCACTTTAGAAAGAGACTTTAAAAGAATTCTTCATTATTGGAAGAAACTCGTGAAGGATCACAACAAACAAAGAAAGAGATGTCAAACTCAGAAAGAAAAGTTGAGCTAAAGTATGGTATAAAGAGGAGCTGGAGGCCTATATAGAGGAAAAAAAGGAGAGTGTTTGACTCCCCTTCAAACACAAAGTGGATGGGAATATTCTAATCCTACTTAGTGGGTCAGCTGGGTGGGTCACTAGGACCCTCGGCCTGTGAGTCTAAGGGCTTGCATTGTGCCACAAGCGCTACCATAGACAATGCTTGCGTGCTTGCAGCTTGCTAGTGCGTGCGAGCTTACCCCGTGAGCTGCAGCCATGCAAGCTCCACTCTGAACAACCCATGTTTGTTTGGGGCCCACTCGCAACGGGAAAATTCCCTTTCTTTGCTTTGTGCAAGTTTTCCCTATTTTATTTTTATTCCCTTTAATTATTGATTCGATCCAACCAATTAACGATTCTTCTAACAAATTCGACAACCAGATATTCTCGGCATAGACCTAATCTATAGGTTCTTTACTTAGTCTAATAAAGACCCAAAGTGTGTGACCTCATAGGATCCCAAAGTATTGAGCCGCTAGAGGTTAACCTAAACTTGGCTTCCCATCCAGGAACCTTTAAGCTCAATGTTCTAGACCGATATGGAACCTGGTAGCTTTAGACGATCAAATGGGCCTTCTAGCAAAGGTGTATGATTCCTTGATACTTAGAACGTCATGTGCTTGTGACTTGATATGGTTCTACAGTAGTAACCAATACAATACACTCCTTCCATCATGTTAAGTACCATCTAGTTTATTGAGCTCAGATTAAGTGTCAGCTCATGTAGTAGTAGTAACTATTCCGGAATAGGACTTGTTCACAAAGAACACCACTCGAACATTATATGTTAATATTGACTAGAAACTCGTTCTATCAATCTTATACTCTAATCAAAGGTTCATGAGTGTGTCACTTCAACAAGGGGCCCTAAGGTACATCTCCCACTATATCGCTATATCAGGAGCGATGGATCCCATCTTGACTACTTGGCTTACCAACATGTGGTCATTACTATCCCCGTAATCACTCGTGTCATCCTTATCACAATGGTATAAATAAGTATGACTCAAAGTATAGTAACTCCTACACAAGGTAACTAGTATCTCAGGTTTGAGGATACTTATAATACTACTACAATAAGACATGATAGCAACCCATGGATATAGTTATTTTTGAGTGTCTATCTTATAGTAGTCTCCAAATTATTACCTGAATACATTCATGCGTTAACTCAAGGTACCACCTTCAACTCGTGAGATCGGTTGCTTGAATCTGATCCAAAGAATAAGCATACACATGCTAGTCTATCCGTTCCATTGATGTCTAGTCTCAATGAAACTATAACAAGGGATATTTAGACTATTCTTACTAACACGTATGTGCAGTTCTCACACTACATATCTCCCACTATGTCCCTGCACTTTTACGCTATGAAGTAGTCACGGACTTTGTCTCATCAATGCACATGTACATATTTAATACTATACATATATGATACTAGCTAGATACATAAATAAATTAAAAGCATTGATAAGCAACAAAGATGCCTTAATTATTATTAATAATAATTTGAAACCATTTGTACATTATAGCTAATAAAGATAGATCGCCTCAATTGCCTCTAAGGCGTACATCATGTCTAACAATCTCCCACTTGCACTAGAGCCAGTTACTCATGTGCTTCATGCCATACTCGTTAACATGGTGGTCATGTTTAACTTGAGTTACTGGCTTAGTTAGCCCATCCACTAGATTCTAATCCTTTGGGATGTATTCTAAGCTTATATCTTTCCTAGCTACTATCTCTTGAATGAGATGGTACTTTCCGAGTACATGTCTAATTCTTTGACAAGATCGTGGTTCCTTTGCCTGAGTAATAGCCCCATTGTTATCTCAATAGACCACTATTAGATTAAAAATGATGGACACCACATCGAGATCACTAATAAATCCCTTAAGCAGACAGCTTGCTTAGCCACCTTTGAAGCAGCTATATACTCAGATTTTGTGGTTAAATTAGCAGTTGTATCTTATTTGAAACTTTTACAAACAACTGCCCCTCAATTTAACATAAACACATACCCCAACTTAGACATATCATCCCTGTTAGACTGAAAACTCATGTTGGTGTATCCCTCCAAAGAGAGATCACCTTCTCCATATACTAAAATTATATCCTTAGTTCTGTGTAAGTACTTAAGGATAGTTTTAACGGCCATCCAGTGCTTCTCACCTAGGTCAAATTGAAATCTGCTCATGATGATCAATGCATGTGAGACGTCAGGTTGAGTGTGTACCCTAGCATACATGATGGATCCTATTGTTGAGGTATAGGGTATTCCATTCATGCACAATCTCTCTTTTTGTGTTCTCAAACACTCAGATTTAGAAAGGTTAATCCCATGAGATATTGGGAGATAACCCTTTCTTGACTGCTTAAGGTTAAATCTAGCCAGAACCTTATCTATGTATGTACTTTACGAAAGACCTAAGGTTTGACACAAAACCAATTTCTCGGATAGTCTCGGCAAACCTAATATTCCAAATCCTTGATGCTTTCTTAAGTCCATAAATTGACGTTTGAAACTTGCATACCTTAGAGCCATCCTTCAATGCAAAACCCTCAGTTTGTGCCATAAACACATCCTTGTCCAGATTACTATTAAGAAATGTTATTTTTACATCCATCTGCTAAATCTCATAATCATAATGAGTGGTGATGGTAAGGAGTATCCTGATCGACTTCAGCATGGCCACTGGTGAAAAGGTTTCATCATAGTTAATGCATCTTTTTGAATGTACCCTTTTACAACTAACCATGCTTTATAGGTAACTATGTTAATATCCATGTTAGTTTTCTTCTTGAAAACCCACTTGCATCATATGGGCCTAATCCTACTTGGAGCATCAATCAAGCTCCAGACTTGATTTTCATACATGGAGTCCATCTGTGACCTCAAGGCTCTTAACTAATAAGTGTATAATTAAACTTATTATCAAATTAATTTTATACAATAAACACTATAGTTTTAGTCATTTTTATACTTCATATAAAAGATTTCACGTGGTATGTAGTTGTTTTTTATGCAAATGCAGATATTAGGTAAATCTTGGAGTAAAATGATCAAAAGTGGAATTCTATTGAGAAAAGAGTGAAAAAGGTGCAAAAAGATGCGTGGAACTCAAAGATTTGGCTTAGGATCGAAGCTGTCGAAGATCGGTGAAGTTACAAGAAGAATTCTAAGTAAAACTCAATTCACGGTCGTGACAATCATTCATGGTCATGACTTGTTTACTTCAAAATCAGAAGTCTGCCAATCAAAGATTCACTGTCATGACATGTATATCGCGGTCGTGATATGGATGGTTTTCTGGTATATCTTTTTAACTAACAACCACTAGATAAGCATGATCAACCTCCATCAACCGCCATCAACTACCAACGAATAGAGGCCTATCAGGAGTCAACCAATCATGAATAGGTGCTTATCCATTGTGGATTATATCAAAGCTTCTCAACCAATCACAATGAAGAGATGCAATCTTTCACCAATGGACACAACCCTTCGTTTGGATAGACGCAAACCTTCAAACTCTATAAATAGCATTCCGATCCTCTTCAATTTCGTGCATTCAAGAAGTGCAGTGGATTAGTATGGCATAGAGTGTAAAAAGTGAGAGAGAGAGAGATATAGTGTGTGTGTAGATAGAGTCGCTACGTTCTAAAGTGTTAGCGAGAAAATGTTCAGGTGATTCGAATCCTTATTTTGATCACTAGATTTCTCTATATTCTCGAGTGATTATTGTATAAGTGTACTTGCAAATAACTTATCAATAAAAGTTTCGTTCTTCAATATTTGTTTGTTCGATATTCGTAAAGAATAACATCTTAGTGGAGGTTCTGTATGGGCTGAGACCGAATTCAAATTAGAAGCATGAATTGCGGGAATTGACGACTCCCATTAAAGAGTGGATACAGTTTCATCAACTTTAACTTTCACTTGCATACCTTACAACTTTGCTTTGCTTTCTACTTATACTTTCTATTTCGAAGTTTATGATATGTCTATGTGTCATAATGCGTATTTTGTGCTAAGTCTTTTATGTAATCAAGTTATATGCATTGGCGTTAATTTTAAGAGTAATTTCGGGGTTAACAATATCATGTATAATCACTAGATCTGTTATATAACACTATTAGTAAGCCAACATTTTCAGAATGGTAACTTGCTAAATGTGGCTATGTGAGAGCGACCCGTACTAAGCATATTATAGATGTTGTCTAGGTTTTCATAATTGTCTTCATTCATTTGCTCTAGGTTTAGAAAAGTCATTTCATGTGTTGTTCTGTGGTGAATCATTGAACATCTGAGTGTTTTGAACCGAGTCTATTAGATTTGTCTAGTGCATCGTAACGTCTTTATTTATCTTGCATGTTTTCTCTGCTATACTTGTTCGTAGTGAAAATTTATGTATTTAGAGTCTCTCATCTATCACATCTATATTTACTCAACTTTTCATTCTAATCTTCCTATCCAAAAATCTCAAAACAATTTTTATTTTCATTTACTTTGTGTTTCCTTGTTGATCCTTAGACCTAGTTCCTTCCTTGTGGGTTCGATATCTTTTAAAACTACATTGCAACTGTATACTTGCAGTTATCATCATTTTTCTATGTGATAAGGGGTATTGACAACACCTACTTTTTTCGTAAACAAGTTTTTGGCATTATTATTGAGGACAAGCCTTACTAAACGAGTATAGCCAAGTATCACGAACAAGTTTTCGGAAACATTAAGTTATTAAATTTATCAGTGGAAAAGTGGCGAACAAGTTTTTAGCGTCATTGCCTGGGAAGGCAATCGCGTTGTAAGGATATTTCCAAGGAAGTAAATTGTGTTTTAGATAAACGGGGCAATATTATTTTTATTTTTATTTTTATTATTATTGTTATTATTATTAACATATTTTTCTTGGTTATACATTGAGTTTTCTTTCTAGCGTGTGCATGCCATGTACGAGTAGTTTGGGAGAAAATTTAGCGCCTTTCGAATCAGAGATAGAACGATTTGGTAGAGCAAGGAAACAAAAATATAAGAGACAAGAAAGAGAGATGGCTCAAATTGAAGACCCATCGCCTAATCCAAATGAAAATCCAAATCAAGATGAAGATCCACCCCAACCAAGGCTTATGGATTATGTTATCCCGACCATCATTGGTAACAATCAAGGAATTACTAGATCACCGATTAATGAAAATCAATTTGAAATAAAACCAGCATTACTTCAAATGATTAGTAACAATGTGCAATATTATGGTCTACCAAATGAAAACCCGAATTCTCATATTACAAACTTTTTGGAAGTCTGTGACACCTTCAAAATGCCCAATTTCCTGAAGAAGCAATTAAACTTCGCTTATTTCCCTTTACACTCCATGATAAAGTGAAAGTTTGGTTGAATTCTTTACCCCCAAGTTCAATCACTACCTAGAACCAATTAGCCCAAGCCTTTTTGACTAAATATTTTCCTTTAGCAAAAACCGCAAGACTCATTAAAGAAATCACTTCTTTTACCTAGAAAAATAGTGAATCCTTATACGAAGCTTGGGAGCGTTATAAGGAACTTCAACGAGTTTTTCCTCATCATGGTTTACCTCAGAATATTATTCTTCAAACCTTTTACAATGGTGTAAATCATGCAACAAGAGGAACAATCGATGCTATGGTTGCAGAATCACTTATGAAGAAAACTAGTCAAGAAGCTTTTGAACTTTTTGAGGATATGGCAAGCAACAATAGTATGTGGCCATTGGAAAGAACCCAAGTAAGTATTACTAATCCTACTCATTCACAAGCTGCATCTACATCTTCTAGTTCAGTTAAAAAGGTCCATGAATTAGATTCTATTTCTATTATGCAAGCGCAAATATCTACTTTATTTAACAAAATAGATAACATGCATGTAAGTAGGAATAATCCTTTGACATGTGAAAATTGTGATAAAATCAGAAGCACAACTTTTGAGTGTCACTTTAACCCATGTGTAGGGCAGCAATTAAGTTATGTTCAAAGTCAAGGGAATTCTTATAACAATAATGGAAATAGCTATAGAAATTCTAATTGGAAATATAGTGATAATCAGCAAAAGAATTACCAGAGTACTGATAGAATAGGGAAGTTAACAAGTAAAATAGACAAATTTCTAGAGGGAGTTTGTAATAAGCAATCAGAATCGGAAGAATGTTACAGAAAATTAGAGAATAGAATGGATCAAATGTTTAAACATCAATCATCTTCAATTCATAATTTGGAAATACAAATTGGTCAATTAGCGAGTTCTATTCCATCTAGGGGAAAAGGTCATCTACCTAGTAGTACAAAAGGAAATCCCAAAGAAAATGTGCATGCTATAGCCCTTCGTAGTGGTAAATTGTTAGATCAACCAAATCCTTCGGGTATGCTTGCTAATAACGATGTTGTTGAAGTATCAGATGAATATCCATGTAAATTTGATGAAAAAGCAGGAGTGGATGAACAACCTAAACCCGGAAAGGTTAATCCCCCTCAACCACCATTTCCGAATAGAATGAAGAAGAAGAATGAAGATAAGCAATTCATCGATTTCATCAACAAACTCAAAGGTCTGGAAATCAATCTTTCATTTATTGAAGCCATTACTCAGATTCCTAAATATGGTAAGTTTTTCAAAGAACTTTTATCTTGTAAACGTAGTTTAGAAGGAATATCAAAGGTGTCTTTAACTGAAGATTGTAGTAAAATAATAACTGCTACAATGCCCACTAAGTTAAAAGATCCAGGGAGTTTCACAATTCCGTGTAAACTTGGAAATATTTCTTTCCCAAAATGTTTATGTGATCTTGGGGCTAGTATAAATCTTATACCTTTATCGATCTTCAAAGAGTTGAAACTTGATGATGAAGTTAAAAGGACAAATATGGTTTTGCAGTTAGCTGACCTGTCTATTAAACGTCCTTATGGTATAATAGAAGATATCCTTGTTAAAGTGGATAAATTTGTTTTCCTAACTGATTTTTTTGTGCTAGATTTTTCATATGGTAAAAAATACCCTATAATTTTAGGAAGACCTTTTATGCATACTGGCAAAGCATTGATCAATGTTTCAGAAGGCAAAATTAAATTAAGGATAGGTGATGATACGGTAGAATTTAATATGGGTAAAGCTGACAAATATCCTATGGATGCAGATATTTGCATGAAACATGACTTGATTGATGCTTGCATCCAAGAAGTTGTTAAGCTAGATTTCATCCATGAATATGAAGTCAATGGTTAAACAACTCCATTAATCCGTAAAATCTCTTGTATTTTCCTTATATATATAGTATATTTCTATTTTCAAAGTATTTTATATTAGTATAGTTTTTCAAGTAAAATAGAAAAAAAGAAGAAAAATATTTTGGATTTGGACATATCGCGATCGCTACCCATATCACGTTCATGATCAATTTGATTTAAACAATCTGTTTCTGAGTAAGAGGAAGTCACGATCACGACTTACTCTCGCGATCGTGACCTGTATGATTTGCACAGCAGTTATTATTGTAATAGCTATATTCTAATGGTTATTTTTACAATATATCCGTTGGAAAGGCAATAATTATCCTATTCTCCCTATAAATAACTTCTTTTCATATGTTTTTTTCACAAAAAGTTTTATTCTTACTATCAAAACTCTCAAAAATTAATTTTTCTCTTTTCTCCAAAACTTTTTTTTCTTTCTTGAATTCAAAATGGCTCCTAAGAAGGCTGCAGCAACTTCATCAAAAGGCAAGAAGAAATTGGTGAACCAACAAACTGATGTTGGTTGTCCCTTTCTGATTTATAGCGACAAGGAAATGGAAAGATATTTGAGAATAAAAAACTTTGATTTTCATGGTACACTTTTCTATGATCCTACTTTTGCTATTGATACTGGGATTCATGCAGAGGTAGAGGGATATTTCTCACTTTTTGGATTGGAAAAGTTTGTGCTTATGTGATTTCCTTTTATCGAGGAATGGGTCCTCTAGTTTTTGGTTATTGTTGCTGATGATGGGAATATCTTAAAGAAGAAATTCAGAAATAAAGGAGAAGAATATAAGTTCACTTTAATGGATTTAATCAAATGGTTTAGTTTAGGAGAGAATTATGATGAGATTGAGAAAGATGAAGATTACAAGTTAATGGATGTTTGGACCGACTTAACGGGATTGGATTGATATGATGTTAAGAACTCGTCCAATAAGAATATTCAGAGCAACAATCTTCTCTACATTCACAAGTTCATCTCTCAAAGTCTTTTCTTTTGACATGAAACAACTAAAGTGTCGATGAAAGATTTAGAATTATTGGAGTGTGCAACTTCACAATTTCGACTAAAGTTTTCGATGTACATTTTGGAGTCCATCGCTAGTCTCACTACACATAAAAGGCTAGAGTTGGAGGCGCGAATACGATTTGTGGAATAATTTTGGGAATGAAAAATCAATTACCATACCAGTATAATCTGAGGGAGAAATTTAATTTTATGGGAGGAGTTTATGTGAAGAGAGCGGGACTGGTTAAGGAAGATGGAGGAAAATTTACATTTGTCCCATATGAAGAAAGGGTAAGGAAGCTTCAACCAACTGAAGAATCAACCTCTCAAGATATTTTGGCATGACGAAGATGATGTTGAGGAAGTGCAATTCGGGAGTGGTGATTCAAGACAAGCCTCGGGAAGTACAAATGATACTTGGAGAGGAAAGTTCGTGAAAGATGTCGATAAAGCATGCTTGGATATTGTCGTGATTCAACAAGATGTTCGTCAACTGACAAAATCCAATATTTCTTTGAACCGAAAGCGAAATACATATTTCAGAATGCAAAATCTGGAAATCTCACCGAGTCCACCAGATTCAAGTTTCGAGGAGTAAACAAGTTCAATTTCTTTCTTTATTTTATATTTTAGTTGTGTGTGTCATTAACTTTTAATTTTTATTAAATGTCTCACAATGAGGACATTGTGTTCTTTAAGTATGGGGGGGCATTTGTAAAAATCCCGTAAAATCCAAAAAAATGAATAAAAGTAAAAAACTCGAAGAACTTGAAAGTTTTTGTTGATTTTTATGCGAATTATAAATTATCATTTCTTATACTTTACTAACAATTATCCAAGGTTATTGTGAGTGTTAGGTTTTACAAGTTTGATGTTAGTGAAAAAATTGAACGCATGTTGAATTTGAGCGTTAGAAGCACAACATTTTCTAAATTGGAAAGGATGACTGGTGAGTAACATTCAAGAGCAACATTCTAAGTAAGTTTCGATTTATATTTCGATGCAACAAGAATTAGTATAAGTTATATAGTTCTAGTTTAATGCTTTTGATAAGTTTAAGTGGATTAATATCTAATGGTATTCTTACTATGAGTTCTATATGTAAATCTCGAATAAGTCCTATAAGTATTGAGTGTGTTTAAAGTGTAGGGAAACTATAGCCATAATACTTTGAAATTGATCAATAAGGGATGAGGGTATTAATGAAAAATCAAAAGAAGAGAGGATAACCAATGAGTTATGCAAAAGGTGAGGAATGGTACGGAGCAGAAACTGCAACCATTCATGGAGTGAGAAAAAGAAAAGATAGCATAGCATGAAAAATGGATGCAAAGTACAAAGTACTTCAAAAACATATGCTTTAAAGAAAAAAAAATGAGAGAGTGGTATGGAGCATAAAATGCAACCACTGAAAAAAGGGGAGAGTGGTATGAAGCATAAAATGCAACCACTGAGAGTGTTTTTAGCATCCTAGGTTACCTAAAAATTCCTTCAAAGAAATTAATCAAAGTGTGCTTTATATGTCCTTTATACTTTATACTATGCTTAAGAGAAGTTAATATTCGAGTATGTATATAGCGCTTATATGGAGATGCGATTCGGCTGACTCTCCATTAAGAACAAAGGTATGTAACTGAGTTATATAAATTGCACATTACTAATTTTTGGGAAATTTGGAACTTCTTCTTGAAATCTTTTGCAACGTGGAATGTGATACTCACTGCAATAGTCTTTCGCCAAATAAGGTACGAACTTGTTTACCCAATTTTATACACTTCTGTTGAATTTACCTTAAGGACAAGGAAAAAGTTAAGTGTGGGGGCATGATAAGTGTATAATTACACTTATTATCACATTAATTTTATATAATAAACACTGTAGTTTTAGTCATTTTTATACTTCATATAAAATATTTCACGTGGTATGTAGTTGTTTTTTATGCAAATGCAGATACTAGGTAAATCTTGCGAGTAAAATGAGCTAAAGTGGAATTCTATGAAAAAAGAGTGGAAAAGGTGCAAAAAGATGAGTGGAACTCAAAGATTTGGCTTAGGATAGAAGCTGTCAATGTTCGATGAAGTTACAAGAAGAATTCTGATTAAAACTCAATTCACGGTCACTACAATCATTCACGGTCGTGACTTGTTTACTTCAGAAATAGAATATTACTAATTAAAGATTCACAGTCATGACATATATATCGCAGTCGCGACATGGACGGTTTTCTCATATTATCTTTTTAACTAACAACTGCCAGATAAGCATGATCAACCGCCATCAACTACCAATGAATAGACACCTAACAGGAGTCAACCAATCATGAAAAGGTGCTTATCTATTGTGGATTATATCAAAGCTTCTCAACCAATCACAATGAAGAGATGCAATCTTTCACCAACGGACACAACCCTTCGTTTGGATAGATGCAATCCTTCGAACTCTATAAATAGG
>CATIWQ010039293.1:0-20695 GCA_949673415.1 Euphorbia schlechtendalii
TTTTAACTTACTTTAATATATTTTCCATCTATTTTAAGAGTTTTAATAAAAGAAATACTATCTAGATATTCCTAATTCAATTCATTTTAAGGTTGGATTAATTCAAGACTATATATTCTTAATATAATATGTCAATTTTACATGTATATTTACCTCTAACAATTCTCTTAGTTCTTTTTTGCTATGTAATTGCATCTTACTTCACTTTGTAAGAAAAATATTTTTTGTAAATTTTTGGCGCCTGATGTACCTCAGGCGCTCGCCTTGACTTCGGGTGCGCCTTCGGGCAAGGCTAGCCCTCTTGCGCCTAGCTACTCTAACAACTATGGAGCTAGAGCAGAAGGAAGCAGATTTTGATAGGAAGTTGCTAAAAGCAAAAGAAAAAAAGTCATCTACAGCTTGGTCAAGCCCACTTCCCAATCCTCTATGATTGGATGATTTTACACTTAACCTCACTCTTACCATGTACAGCTATTTTGTTATCAAGCAAGGATAACTATCACTATAAAGAAAGGCTTAATGCCCTGATGAAGAGTATCATATATTCATTTGCTAACCTAGAAAATAATTATTACTTTACAAATATATGAGCACAACAAGAACCACAATTTTTTCTTTCGTTGCATAAAATTATTAAATCAAAAATTTTGTTATGTTTCAGAAATCGGATTAAGAGAGAGCCCAAAGAAATTATTTTCATGACAAGATTTTGGAACCAATACAATACCTTGTACTTGAACCGATTCATTCTAGCACCCTTATCCTTCCATGTCCCTTTTAACAATACGCTAAGTACACCACTTGCTTCCGCCAAGTTGTGTTGCCGCATCAACTTCTGCAAAAGGTGGCATAATCTAATTCGATTTTCTGGTCGCACATTCTCTGAGCCTAAGCCAAGAAGGTACGATGACTGGGTCACACATAATATACTTCTTTTGTAAGCTTTTTCTTGTTTAATGATATCCCATTCATCTCTATCTAATCCCTCCTGCGTTTATTTGATTTGATAATGCCGCCTCCCATTCCTGAACCTCCAAAACAGCACCACCACTTTCTTCCAAATTTATTCTGTGCAATTCCTATACCTCGACATTCTTAACTACACGGTTCGATGATTACGGCTTCTCGGGGTTAAATCTTTGAATCTCACAAAATTTTGATTATCCAACAATTTCCTCGTCACCAGACAATAAATTGGGACCTAAACAAATATTCAGATCATAAAAATATTTAAAAACAAAACACCTGAAGGATTTTTAATTAATTAATTAATAAATAAAATATATATAAACAAAAAAATAATAACAAGGAAAAAAAAATATCCGTCCCGGCCCAAACCAAGCTTCGCTTGCTTCGCCGCAGGCCAAGCCAGCCAACCTTCATATGGGGGATTTTAGTGTACAAAGGGACCGGATTTTATTAGCAAAAAAGGACGAACTCCCTCTAGTTTTTTTACATCAATACTTTATTTTCATCTTTGAAAAATTTCTTTTAATTATTTTCGGATTTAAAAACAAATTTTGATTCTGAATTTAGTTATTTTTAAATCGAATTCTTTACAAATCACGATCAAAAAATGAACGAGGAACGCTCCCGGAAATCCAACGGATTCGTTGAGGTAGAATCGTGCTAAAAGGGTAAGTTTCTGATTTCCTAGAGTTGCTTCGTTTTTATTTTTCTTCATTTCTATATGTTGACCTAGGATTTATCTTATACATTTTTATTTCTATTTTATTAATTCTTTTTTATTTAATAATTATTTTGTTTATTTTATTATGTAAGCTTTCTTTCATCTTTTCTTTTTTATTTATTTAATTATGGAGAAATTTACATTTTTGTTATACGTTCAATTTCACTAATTAAAAATGAGTGACATATTTGTTTATAAAAGGAATTATTTTTCTCCTAAAATAAGAACTTTCAATCTTCGATATTTTAATTAGGTCATACGGGGCTCATCAAAATTAAATCGAGTATATATGTAAATATTTATGTTTTGCTATGCCTCTTGTGCTAACATTTATTGATGCAGGTAGATTTGTTTAGATGTATCCCTAAGATTTTAATTTCTTTCGGAAATTGCAATTATTTTTAAATGAAATGTAATTAATATATTAAACGGGCAGTTGCATCCCCCGAGGTTATGTAATTTATAATTTTATTCACCCACATTTATTTATTGTTTTATGTATTGATTTAATGTTTTCTGTATGCGAGTTAAACATACTATAAATATGAAAATGACTTAAGTTCTAATATGCAAAAATAAAAAACGCGATTTTCTGTAGATGTAATTTAATGTGATCCAATAAAAAGTAAGCAACTTATCTCGAACCCGAATCTCTATGTATTAGTGGGTCGTCCCCTGGACATTAAGCCTCACAGGACTTTAATTCTTGAAAGAACTTATCCAGGTAGCGAATCTACATTAAGAGACGGCGATTTCGGATTTTGACGGTCTAAATCGATATCGTTCTCTTTTAAACCTTTCGGGTTCCTGACCTGGTATTTTATTTTCACAAAAACAACCTGGTGGACCGCTTCTCTCATTTCAGCGCACTCTCGACCCATTGCTTCGGTGTCGTCCACTCACCGTGGAGATATGTCATGCTGAAAGGAGCGGTTGAAGTCCTCAATGGCAGCTCTAACTCACTCTTCCTACTCCCGAACCCGAGTAGGCTCAGTGGTCCGCAGCACCAACTCCTAATACTGGGAGTCCAGACTCCGATAACGAGCATCCAAGCCCTGAAAACGAATGTCCAGCTCCTAGAAGCGACCCTCAAGTTCCCGGTAACGCCGCTCATAATCGACTCTCCCCGCAGCTAGCGTCTACAATCATCATGACATACAAAAATCACAAACGCATCATTAAGGATGAAACATAACACATTATACATGTACCCTTGCGACTCTATCCTGAGAAAACATCAAGTCTCTCAGGGCAAGGGAATGTCGGGTCACCCGCTCAATCTCCTCTCGAGCAAACTACAATCAAAACAAGCAAAAGAACATCAAACATTCTGAAATCAATACGCTATCTTTGAGAATAAATCAACTAATCAAAGGTTTACGTGGGTAGCATCGGGAGGATCAAACAAGAGCGTATGGCTGCTCCGAGGAAAGGTCTGCTCCCCCTCCATCCCAGGGAAGTCCATCAGGTAGAAGGACATATCTAGAGGAGTCACCAATCTTCCCTCGATGACGCTCGAAGAAGCTAAACTCGGACCCCTGGTGGATGCTTTCAGGTCAGGGACACGAGCCCTCTTCTTGGCCGCCTACTGCAATAGCAAATAACAATAAAAAATAAGATCGATAAAAGACAGAAACGATTAATCTAGTAAGACTCCCATACCTGGCAGCCTACCCCAGTACCACTCGAGCCAACAGCGGGATCTCCTACTCCTCGACCACCACTACCTCTACCATGCTGCACACGGGGCTCATTGACAACAAATCGAGTCGAAGGACGCAGCGGAATCAACATGTCCCGGATGAAGGCCTCGTAGTCTCCAATCCGACCGGAGACTCGCACACCGTGCTCCTTGAAATACAATCGTCTATCCTCCGACTGGGTAATCAGCAAATGTGCCCAGAAGAGCCCGGTAGGAGGCGCAGGAGGGATGCGCCTACCGGTCACTGGCTTCGTCCGCCAATATTGAAGGCGCTCTCCCAAATACCACTCTCGCGTCCTAGGACCCTCTAGAATAAAACGATTTCGGTCCACCTCCTTCCAAATCATCTTCGCCATCTGATAGCTGGGGAGCTCAGTCCAAGGGTCGCGGTTGACCTGAAATCAAGTTAGAACAATTTTCAGCAAGGGGCAAATGTAACTTCCTCAAATAAAACAAGAATCATCACCTGATCGAGTGTCATGTAGCAAAGCTACTCTCGGTACTCCTCGAAGGATAGGACACCTCCGTCGAAGAACGAGCAGATCCGAGCAAGGCAAGGAGAACCCGCAGGAGCAACGGAGAATCTCGGAGAAGGACAAAATCTATACGTGAAAGCCCAAGCCTGCACAATCAAACACAAGGATGGGATCAGTCAATAAAAGCCAAAAGAAACCAATACATTTTTACGACAAGCAAACTGTGGTACCTGAAGAATCAGAGAGCAACAACACAAAGCCTTCTGATGGGTCCTCGCAACCACATCAAGAGCAAAATAAGTCTGAGCCAATATAGCTCGAGGCCAATTAAGGCCACTAATCCTGTCGACGTCACGCATGTGAGGGATCAGCCCGTAGTTGATCTCACTGTTCGAGACCGGAAAAAAGGTCACGCTGAGCAGTGTAATGGTAAAAGAACGGACATAGAGGGGGATCTCTCTAGCCGTAACGAACGATCGACTGGTCCAGTGATCGACCAGCTCACGATATGCCAATGCTCCGGATCTAGGCTCGACGCCGAACAACTCGATGATTCGTCCGCGAACAGTAGGGCCCCCATAGAACCGCTCCATGTATGCGTCGAAGCGAATCACAGTCCTGGACCAGGGCAGACCAGTGATCGCCACCATATCCGAAGGAGTGATAGTGACCTCCCCAATGGCAAAATGAAAGGTATGAGATATATCACACCATCTCTGTGCCAGCGCAGCCAAAGTTGCACGAGGAAGTTGCATCGGCTGCAATGACCGAGCTATGTCGCTGAAATCGGTAGCCGCAATGGCCTGTGCAAGCTCGGGCTGCATTATGGCATGTCGCCACCACACCTGGATAGCGGAAAGTCCGCCAGTAGGGCTAACAACGGGAGACTGCAAAATGAACAACACAAGGTTAGCAGCAGGTTGAAAAAAAAAATCGGCTAAAGAAAAGCCCGAACCAAAATTTGTTTCAACCACCCTTTCTACCAAACCACTTCATTTTACATTGTTTACTTCAATTTTATAACATTTAATCCTCAGGTTTCCTAAAAAATCGTATAAAAAATTTTGATAAAAAAATCAAAATTTTCTGGGTTGCCGATAATACCCTTTTTTTTAAATCTACCCGAAATAATTTAGTTTTTTATAAAATATATATAAAACCCCGGCTTGGCCAGGGAAGGCTTTGCTGGCTTTGCCAGCAAGGTCTGTTCATCGGAAAAAATTCCCGACAGACTTTTACTTCGTTTTCTGGCATTTTTAACATGAAAAATGTCATTTCTTCTCAATTCTAAGCTAAATTCCACGACATGAATCAATTATTGGTTCAGTTGTACCTCTTAAAGTACTAAAAAACGCATAAATTGACTGAATAAATGATAAAAACCGAGTTTTAAAATACCTGGACCCGAGAAAGGTGAATCTGACTAGGAATCTCTGGATCTAACGTCTCTACGGGGGTGGTGGGCGTTAAACCAAGCATCGTGTCGGTCTCCCTCAAGCCGTAAGCGATGTCAATATCAACAGAAAACATGTCGGGATCATCGGTCGGTTGATACTCAAGGCTCGTCCCATATCGGAGGGTCTTTCCCTTAATCTTTGACAACATTCTTGTAGAGAGAAGGGAGAGGAAGGAGAGAATAACATAATATATTCTATCACTTTATTAAGCAAATTTTAAATCAAACAACATAATATATTTTTCAGCAGTAAATGGGCCTATAAAAGCAACGCAATAACCTAAGTTACAAAACAAAATAAAATCAAATTCGGGGATGAGAATAAAATCGAATGGAACTAAACAAAACAAAACTAACCTTGAGAGCTTCTTTGAGAATGGGTTGGTCGATGGGGTTGAAGAAGCACGCAGCTCTAACTTGAAAAGTCAAACTACGCCTAATTCTAATATCAAAACCCAATACCCCTCCAAAATTGTTGCGATCGCGGTAAACGGTTGTCTCTAAGACTGGAAATTAAAATTGAGAATTAGCAACAAAATTAATTGTTCAAAACAAATAAGATTTTGATTAGAGAGAATATCATTTCTATGCATGGGAGGGGGGAAGTAATTTTCTTGTTGGTAGATAGAAAGTAAGGTAGCACAATGTTCTTCACTGGTTTGGCAAAAATTTTTTATTTAATGGAAGGTTTTCAAAAGTAATTGGAGGTGTAAAAAAAACTAAAATTTTCAATTCTGTCCGAATTGATTTGGTTGATGAATACTTGATTTGTTATTCCAATTCACTCCTTTTTTATTTCCTTACTTTACAGACCACCCAAAAACTTAATCCAAGCAGTGTAAAATATGTACAAAGAACTAAAATTTACAGATAGCTCATAATAGATATCAGTTCCATCTCATAATTCCAAACCAGAATTTTATGTTTCTTACTCTTAAAACCATTCAAACCCCTTTTTTGAAATTCATTCAACATTGAGTAACCTAAATTTAAAAACAAATATCATCAAATGCACCAAGTATAGCAAGAGAATATCATCAAATTCAATTATTATCTGCATATTAAAATGTCATGAACAATGTATCTCATGTAGCAAGAGCATTGACCAAAGCTCAACTAACAATTTCTAATATTGATCAGTGTAAAGTTACATATCAACAGCCAAGACAACAGAAACAAGCATATCTGACCTAGAACTGATCTGAATTCAAACAACCAAAGCATGTTGCATATAACAAGGGCATAGCAGAACAATTCAAATCCGAATGAAAATAGAGCAAAGGCTAAGGAAGACGAGTACCTGAGAAGTCTAGGTGGGGCTGCGTAGATGAGAAGGGGACACGAATGAAACCGCAAATAAAAACGGCAATAGCCTATTTGACGAATGTATGAAAGAACCCACAGGAGAATCGAATTTCAGAGCAGCGAAACAGATACAAACAATAAAAAAAGAGTAGATAAAAAATACGGAAAACAAACCTTATAGCGATGAGATTCAAGGAGAAGGAAGAGTAGTAAAACAAAATGGAGAGAGTGACGCCAGGAGAAGCGACGGGAGAGGCGCCGGCGGGTAGGACGGCCGAGACAGTGAAATTCGGCGAGCAAGTGAAAGTTGTGGAGCTGTAGAGGAATTCGAAGAAGTCGACAGAGACCGTTGATAATAAATTACCAATTAAAAATGTAGGGCCGTTTGTTCGAACCTATTAAGTATGATTTAAAACTGTTTTTCTAATTCTTTAAAAATAAATAGTTAAGTATTTCTGTAAAATAATTTTTAAGGTATTAAGAAGGTGTTTCTTTAAATTTAAAAGTTAGTCAAACTTGCTTAAAAGTAAAATTTTAAATTAAAAGTTAGTTAGTTTAGTGTTTCTCTAAACTTTTTTCAACTTAAAAAAGTTACTTTTTTAAGTAAAAAGTAAGAAGTAGGTAATAAGTATTTCTCAAAACTGAATTTTAAATTACTTTTAAATTGTTGAATGTTGAAAAAATTATAAAGTATATGTTTTATAAAAGGGTACTTGTTTTTTATTATAATATAGGGGTAATATTATAATTTATTCGGTCAAAAGGTAAATTTGAAAAAAGTTACTTCTTAGAAGTAAGTATTATCCACTTAAAAGTAACTTTTTTAAGTTGAAAAAAATTTGAAACACTAAACTAACTAACTTTTAATTTAAAATTCTACTTTTAAGTAAGTTTGACTAACTTTTAAATTTAGAGAAACACCCCTTTAAATATTTGATTCGGTTCGGTATAAGTACATTTTTATCCAAACCGAATACCGAATTACACGATAGCAACTATCTGAGCTGATATCCGTAACATCAAATCAAATGTGTATTTTGATTCGGTTTTAACTGAATTATGCATACCCACGGGAGAAGCAATATGTACCGTGACTAAGAGCTTTGACGGGAATAACTAATTTAACCTAGAAAAAAAGTAGTCGAGCTTGCAATGAGATGAAGGGGAAATGATCATGACCTGAAATCGAGAAAGTATAGATCAAGTGATGACAGTCGGTTGCAGAGTTCAAGTAATGGCGCTCGATAGTAGAGTTCAAGTGACGTTGAGAAGTTTACGATATCGCGAGATGAAGAAGAGGATTAGGATCGTGAATTCAGTAAAGGGCTAGGATATATAAATTAGCTAAAAAATATTAAGGAAGATCCGATCCAAAAAAAATCTTGTGACTAGACCCAAATTATAAATCATTTCATGTCTTACCTTCGTGTGATTCCAAACAAAATTGAATTGAATTACATTAAAAAAAAAGGAATTAAAATTAATTGAATTCCTCTTAAAGTGGCTTCCAAACGGGCCCTAGTGCTCGCCACCTTGGCAAGTTGGCATGCTTCACCTTCCCTGATTAATTAACGAGTTTTTGATTTTTCATTATTTTTTAAATATAAAAACGACGTTTTTTACTTTTGTTTTTTTGAATTAAATGAGATTTGCGGCATGTGTTTCTTCCTGGTCATTCTAACTTTGTGATTTTATTCCCTTATGTTATGAAAACAATATTTTTTAGATCCGAAAATAAAAATATCATACATGGCCTTGTTTGCCATGAAATAGTGGCAGGATCTCGAATGGGGTCAGGTTCTTAGCGTTCACAACCATCAACTAAAAACAATAAATTCATGCCAAAAAATGTTAAACACAATCCATTATACATAAATTAACTATCAAAACAAATAATTTAAAAGCAACATGCAAATACAGGGGCATAACCAGAAACTGAACTTTAGAAAGCACGATTACGTATTGGTAATAGATAAACATCATATCGGTAGAAAAATTTGGACTAAAGAAAATAATACTAAATATTATGCTTATATGACAATGTAACAAGTAAAAACACTTATTTAATATTCATTGTTAAAAATAGTTCCCAAACACTCGGTACCATAATAGTGGACATAAACGATTACATTACCCAAAAAATTACACAAATTGTTTTTAAAAATATGTATGAATTAGGATAGAGATCCTGTAGAAAAGGATACATTCTAAATATGAAAAAACTGAATTCTGAAAAATAACAAAGAAATAACTCTTATTATAAAATAATGATGGTACGAAATAAAAAGTATAATGAAAAAAGAACAGAATTGGAAATAAATTAACTAGAAGAAATGCAGAATGAAAGAAAAATAGTCACCCCGAAATTAGTAATACTATTAATTTGTTTTTAATATTAACATTATATGATTAAAAAAGAAAAAGAAAATGAGAAAAGAAACATTGGTTCCTAATATAAGTCATTTTAAATTTTTCATCAAAATCAAGAAAACATTTAATGTACTATAAAATGATTATTTTATCTCTTTTACTTTATAACAAAATTCTCTCTGTTCTTAATTATCAACTTATAAATTAATCTATACTTAATCTCTTTCCTAATTGTTGCAAGGGTATATTAGGAAAATTTTGTTAAAAGATGCCTTGATATTTTAAAATGATAAATATTAAGAACCAAAGTGAAAAGTTTAAAACGACAAATATTAGGAACCGGAGGGAGTAGAGAAGTGTACTCAATTGTGCTGAGAGTCTTCTTGAATACTTTTTTTTTAAATAAAATACATGGGTAATTGGTTAGAAATGATATTAAATTCATAGTAAACTCGTGAACTATTCATCTTCTTCATCTTCAAATTTTAAACTTTCATGATTTATTTTCAAAATTGGTTGGGGGCATAAAGTTCTGATCAACTATTTTAAGCAGAGGGGTTGGGGAGGGTCTTAGCAATCACCGGAGCATGCGCCCCACCGCTCCAACCCTCCCTCAATCACTGGTGAATTTTCTAATTTTATTTCGATCATCACATCATTAATCTAATTATGATAATGAGTAAAATTAATTTTAGGTTTAATGCATCTACACCCCCCTTAACTTGTTCAAAAAGAGCTTTTGTCACCCTGAACTTTGAAATGTAACAAATAACCCCCCCTGCACTTGTCTAAAACGTGTCACTTTACCCCATCGTAAAAATATTAGCTTCAAGAACAAGAAGATGAAAACGATGGGCCAAGAATCGATAAAATATTATGATTAATTGAAGAAAATATTTAGAATAGAGATGAAGTTTTGAAGAAGACGAAGAACATGTATTAGAGATTTTGAATTGTAAGAACTAAAATGTTATGGATTTTTTTATTCATTTTCAACTCCACCAACATACTTCACGCGCGTGTATTTTGATGGTTATCCACATAGCAAGTCAGGTCAGCATAAGGGGGTAAAATGATGCATTTTAGACAAGTACAGAGGGCTATCTATCACATACAAAAGTTCAAGGTGGTAACAGCCATTTTTGAACAGGTTCAGGAGAGTGTAGATGCATTAAGCCTAAATTTTATTTCGTTAAAAATAAAGTCATCGTAGATTTTCATATATTTATTAAAATTTTCCATACAAATTTCAATATTATACATTTAGAACCATTAATGTTGATTTAGCCTTCTCTTCCCTTATTTTTGTTTTTTATACATATTGACCCGTATAAAAACATCCAAAATTTATTTCTTCAATCTCAATTAGATGCAGTACATTTTATTTCGGTGTGTTCCATAGTAGGGCAATTGTGCAAATTATATTAAAAAAAAATAAATATAAATTAGGATCAAATTTGTCATTTAGCTATTTTGAATCATGCAACAGTTGACAATAAGATCAAAATAAATAAATGAGGTATCTTATTTATAAAACTAATGAAAACAAGACATTTTTAATTTTTGTTTAAACTTAATATAAACACACAAAAAAATGATTGGGAATCTGTTGCTTGATGATTTGATGGTTTAAAGCTTGATATTTTTTAAATTGACTTTAGACAAGTATGAAGTTAAAATTCTGAGTTTCAGATAAACATTTTAAGTTCCTATCTCTTATTAGGAAATATTTTTTTAATTTATATTATAACAATTTATTAGTGTTTTACTAACCTAATGGTTGAAATTGAAGTTATGATACTATAAATGAAATTTTTAAATTTATATCAGGATTTGGTGGGTTGTAGATCTTCTTTATTATTATTGCAATTGCACAAATAACTAAACAAAATTATTAAATTTAAAACTTAATTTTTGTGTAAACTTTGAAACATATCATGTAATTTGACTGTTTTACAAAAAATCTTTCTGGAATTTTTTTTAAAAAATTGTGTTTGTGGTTTTAAAAGTTAATAAAGGAAGGATAAAAATATGTTTTTTAATTAAAAATAGTAGTACTATAAAAGGTATTTTGAATTTTTGATTAATTCAACAATCTTATATTTTAACCATGTTATTTAAAAATTTACATCAAAATTTAAGTAATTTTCTAAGATTTTTCGAAAGTTATAATCACATTTAATATAAAAAAATTGTAGTTCTTGAAAAAGTTCAAAATTTATTACTAAAGTGCACTATATTTTTATCATCCAAACTGTAAAATTTTAATTCAAAATAAATAAAATTACATTTTGTAATGACGTAGTTAAAAATAAAGAATCCCCTTCTTGTTAACTTGCATTTTTTAAGGAAAAAATTTCACAAGGACCTTTTTAAGTTTACCCTTACATTTTGGTAGATTTTATGATGATTTTGTAAAAATAAAATTTCTATTACTTTGTCTCTCATCATCATTGAATTAATGATGTGAAAATTGATCCAATAATAATAAAAGATAAAATATGATTTATATTGTTAAAAATAAAATTACCATACAATTTTGTAATTAAACAATTTTATAATCAATAAGGTTTATAATATGCAGTAACAAAACATTTAATATAGTTACTTTATTAGTAAGTTTTTTTATGTGAAATAGTAATTTCATGGAAACTCCGAGCTTGTATTTTGAGGAGCGTAGTTTTTAGGAAACGGTTAACATATCTCAATTTATCAAAACATTAAAAAATTCAAAATTTCCGATGCCGGGAATCGAACCCGGGTCTCCTGGGTGAAAGCCAGATATCCTAACCGCTGGACGACATCGGAATCATGTTAACGAGTTACGTACTATAGTTTATAACTTTAAATTATTTTGTTTTCTTCCTTTCACTTTCAGTCAAACCGGCGAGTGATATGCGACTGAACGAATCAAAGCTCCGATCGTTTGCTCAGTTGCTGAATCATTTTCGGCTTCAAAATTGAAATTAATATTCTTCTTCTCTTCGTGTTGAACCGTTTACCGATCAGTTTTGTTGACCAGAGTGATAGGGGAAATTAAACAACGTAACATAATCTCGGTCTAAACTCGTAGAGCAACTCAGACACTACCAGCTCAGATCAGAGCACATATAATCTTCTCTCCTAAAACCAACATCTCTTCTCGGTAACTCTTTATTTAATTTCCCTCTTGATTACTAGTTTAGTTTGAAAGCTTTTGGATTGATGTTATCGGAATTGACAATGTCACAACTGGAGTTTTACACGTGTACAGAAAGAATTAACTTTTAGCTCAAATTTTGGAGAAATCATCATTATCGTGATTCTGAATGTTAATTATTTGTGGTTTTGAGAATGTATGATTGCGATTGTACTCTAGACAATTGGTATTGTCCATCTCTTAATCTTTCTTGAATGGTGCATTTCGCTCTACTTTGATTGGATCCACTTCCATCACATTCTTTGGAGATTTCAGTTCATCTCTGAAAACAATTTATCTGCACACTTGATGTAATTAGGAGATAACAGTTTACTATTTGCAATACAAATTTATCTGCAGATGCTAATCTATCATGCTCCTATACTGAAATCATGATAACAGTTTACTATAGGGTTCTTGTCATTGTCCCAGCATTTAGATTTCTATCGGTTATACTACGTTGTTTGAAATAAATTCTTGTTTCATGGCATAAGCATCTAGAGCCTTGTTTGGTTCATGGTTTTTTCATGGTATGTTATGGTTCTGACCTATATTCACTTATATTCACTTATTTGGTTGTATTGTATGGTTATTTTCACGGTATGGTTCTCTCATGATTTTTTCATGGTTCCAAGAACAATGAAAATAGAACCACGAATTTGATTGTTCACATTTAAATCAAACTAAATTTTAAAAATACCATACCATACCATCTATCCAAACACAAAATTTTAAAAGAACCCACCGTACTGTACCATACCGTATTTTAATGAACCACGGAGAACTATCATCCAAACAAAGCCTTAGATTTCTTATTCCTTATTTTTGACTTAAAGCCTGTTTGGTATTGTTTTTCAAAATGAAAGTCTGCAACCAAAAGCTTAAATTGTAAAAAAATAAGTAACAAGTACTTGAGAATATAAGTTAAAACGAATATTGAAGAAAGTGCCCCTTAATCATGCCGAGGACATTGAACTCTCAACCTAGTTTTGTGGCCAATGGTAGAATTCTAAGTAGGGTGCTCCAAAATTGGTCAACCAGGGCCTTTTCATGTCCTCCGTATTATCTTTGTGAAGAAACAATACCCAAAACTAGGCAAATTGATAATATTGTCCTTGTGGTAGTGCTGGGCAAACTTTTAACATTTGGCTCTTGAACTTCGATTTAGCCCCTCAACTCTGTTTTTGTTAACATGCAACCCCTTATGTGTTAAACCGTCACGCTAGCGTGTTTATTCTGCCAAAGGGGGAGCATTCAATAATAAGTTACAAGTCAAAGCTTCAATGAACTCATTATGGGCAACAAGTATTGTCTTACACATTTGAACAACATCAAGGTTCCCTCGGTATCCTCATCTCATCATAGTATTCTCATTTTATGTGCTCAATTCTGGTAAATTTTCTTCGAGTTTATCTACTGTCTATTGAACTGTTATTACTACTCTTACCGTGTTGGATGATCGCTGTTATAGGCTAACAACTATTATTTGATTATAATTTTTTTCTTGAAGACTAGAAAAATGAGATATTTGAACTAACATTTGTGTTCATCTCAGAAAGAGATGCCCTCGTTATGAAATATTGAAATTCATTAAACTAAGAAACAATCTGTAAACAACCTTACTTACAATTAATAACAAATTGAATCCTAATGTGTGTACTTTGCTGAATTGTCGTAGACCAAAATGTTTGTGGAACATTGAAACTTGAGCATGAGGGGCAGGTCTCTTCTGTTTGTTCGATAGTATCCCAACAGGCATGTGCAATTATATTAAAAGATGGGATTCCATTTGATTGAAAAGATAAGCAATTACATAATATGCATAAAAGCAGCACTGCAGAATTCAAATAACTTAACAGCTTCCTTAATTGGCTTGTATTGCTTGGCAACCTAGCTTGAAGACTTCCATCCTTCATTTTTGAACAATCATTATTATTAATATTATTATGTGACTAGGAGTTGCATTGGGTCTGGTGTCGACCGTTTTCCTTCTCCTTCACCTCACATCCCTGGCTCTTGTCATAATCTGAAACAATTTACAATTTTCATCGTCTTAATTTAATGTCATAGATAAAAACGTAACAGAATATATTATGTAATGCATTAAATTACCAGGATGATTTTCATGGATTTTTTGGTCTGCATCATCCTTATTATTAGGAAGCTCCTGACTGCCTCCATAAATACCACCAAATCCTTCTTCATCTGACCTTGTTGCATACCCTTCTCCAAATGAATGCGACATCAAATTCCTATTTTCCATTTTTCATTCCGTCAAATTAGTAATATAAAAAAATAACTGAAGAATAAACTACAAACATGTTAACAGTAAAAAAATAAACAAACTCATTAGATTTTTTAGACTGGTCCTGGTCCATGTTGTTTTCACTGTCAGGCTTAGGCTTGGAAGAGAAACTAGTATTGGTACTTGTAAGTTTCCTTAACTTCACCACTGAACAGAAATTCTTCTGCTGCTGAAGCTTTGAAGGGGATAAGAAAACTGCTGAATTGTTTATATTGTGGCTTGTTATTGACCGGATTGCATTATTCATCTCTTTCACATATTTGCCTTGCTTTTGGTATCCTATATATACTTGGAATTCAATAAAATTAAAAAAAAAAAAAAAGATAAATCTAGAGATTTATTAGTAGAAATTGAATGGGGGTGGTAGCACGTAGCAGATACGTGGCAACCATATATGGAATTTTGGGTTCAATAGTAGACACTTGTAACCTGCTTCTTTCTTTCTTTTACCCCAAACAATAAATATCTCACCGCTCCACCTCTATATACATATCCCTCTGCTAATTGACAACAATGTAGATTCGATTTTATCTAACATTTTGCAACTCAGTTGAGCCTGCCATTCTCACCAAATTAAAGTAAACAAGAAGGATAAATGAATCAAAATTCTGGAAAACACAATAACGGTAAACTTGCATAACTTTGCACTGTACAGTGCAATTTGGTAAAGGTTTTAAAGTCAAATGGTATGTATTGAAACTTCGTTTAAAAATATGAAGACAAAATTTCGAACTGCCACAAACATCATAATCTCCAGCGTAATTTTGTTTTGCTTTGGGATGACTTTTTATTTGTAGAGCGACAAAAAAAAGTGATACGCATCCTCGGCATGCACAATTTGCGACGCTATATACATATTTTTTTATTCCTTTTTGTAGGAAAAAAAAAAAAGAAAAACGGACTCGAGCTTAAGCCAAGCCTAGTAAACGAGAAGGCAACAAAGTGAAAACAAAAAAGCTAAACGGCTATCCTAAATATTGGATGACGGGGTCACAAGTAAAATTTCAGATTTGTAAAGACACCCAAAAATATAACTTTTGTAAAAACTTTGATTATGATTAAGTCAGAAAGAAATATAAATCTCTTGAAAAGATGAGAAAAGAAGTGTATGTCATAAAGTAAGCGTAAAATAGGAATTTCACTTCATAGAACGTAGAGCTGTGTTCAATATAGGCAATTTGGCCTTACTTTGATTTGGAAATTGGAGACTAGTTTTTTTTGTGCTGCGCTGGTCCACCACCCAGCCCTCCACATTCATTTTTAACCCTTCTTTTTCTTTTTTTTTTTTCTTTAAAAGAAAACAGAAAAGAGAAAAAGGTCAAAGAAGGTGAGAAGGATGTTCACATTATAGGGTTGATTTGTAAGTAAGGAGAGAATTGGTTGCAGTGCCGTGACATGGGGTGCAGTATCAAGGCTTTGTTTTTGTCCAACAACATCATCACTTTGCTTTTGAATTTATTAGCTTGGGTACCCCTGCACACCATCTTATGTACTAATTCTCTCTTGTTTCCATCTAATTTTTGAGGCAGTTATAAAAATATACTCTAATCAATTCGATGCAAAATCATGCAAACATTACACACTCTCCTTGCACCCATTGTATAACCCCATCGGTGAAGTGAAAGTTCTTAGAGAACCTCTCTCACTTACTACAATATTTACTATTTAGTGTTTATTTGATACTGTTTTTTAAGAGACTGTTCCACTAAGTTGTTTTCACAAATTTTTTATAGAATTAAATATTTTGACTTTGAACAATACATTTGATTCTTCATATTATTTAATAAGGAACTGTCTGACTTACTTTTTAACAGTTTGAAAAAAAAAACAATCGAACTGCCCTTGTATGATTTTTTTGGGTCTAAATTGGCCTTCAACACTTAAGAGACGTCTATTATATCATACACTCATTGCTGCTATTATTCAAAAAGGACTTGGTACATTTCAATTATGATATGAACACCCAAAATTTTTTAGCTTTATACCATCAATTAGCTAACTTAAGTCTAAGAGCAACTCCAAGCCCACGCCAAATGTGAGGTTAGAGGAGAATGAGCGCCAATTCTGAACACCAAAAAATGGTGTTGCTCCAATTGTTTTTTTCTTTCTTTTTTTTAGTTTTATTTTATATATTTAATTGATTATTGTTTTATTTTGTAATTGTTTTGTATTAACAAAAAGAATTGTAATATAATTTGTTATAATTTTGTATGTGTTATTTTATGTTATGTAATTATTAATTTATTTAATAATTTTGTAAATATGGTATTGTAAATTTAATTTTGCAATTGTGATTATCATAATTTTAGACTTGTTACTTGATATAATATTTTGTAATGTTAAGTATCATGGAATAACAATGAATATTATTTATTGTATTAACAAGAATGTTATTTAATTTATATTATGATTGATTAAATAATATAATAAAAAATAAACACGGATTATAAATAATAAACATTAGCTTTACATTAATTAGGCATAACATTAAAACATTAGTAAATATTTATATTTTAATTTGTAAGTGGTAACGTTAATTTATATATATGTATGTATGCAGGTATAATGGAATTTAATAATAATAAAAGTTACGTAGAAATTAATAAAATAATAATATTTTAGTTTGGTGTAAAAATTTGGAGTGAATAGTTGGAGATGTGTACACTGTAACAACATCAAATTATGGAGGAAAATAGGATTTGGTGTGAAAAAAGAAGGGGTGGGTTGGAGATGCTCTTAATCACTCATGTTGGTTACAATTAATGTTTTAAAAAGCGCTAGGCGCTAGTCGGGCGGTCGAAGATGAATCGGAGTCTAGGCGGGAATTAATTGGGGCTTAGGCGGACTTAGTCGTTAGTCAGTAGGGTTTAGGCGCTAGGCGTAGCCAAGCGACGACCCTCAAAATAGCGTCTAGGCGGGATCTAGGCGGAGATTTTTAAAAAAGTACAATGTATGTTTAAATGATTAAAGAAATTTGATTTGATTGAAATAAAATTTCAAACATATTAAAACATAAATTACGATATCAAAATCAAACTGTTGTGAACTAATAGTAGATAACAATGTTAGTTTTTGTTGATTTAGTATGTGTGACATATATTATTGATTAGTTAATTTAATTGATGTGTCACGTTATGTGTTAATCTAATAATGTATTATGTTGATTGAAAAACGTGACAAATGAAGTTGATTAAAACTTCAAAAAATTATATCCTACTATTTGTAATTGCGTAAAACAGAGTTTTTTAAGAGATATTTTTATATAAAAATATACGATCAATTTCATTGTCCTCAACCACTTTATACATAAAAAAAATAAGGCCTGAATGTGTCACAATTATAATTTTAACTGGACCAATTATAATTCACTTTTTTCTAAGTAAAATACAACTAGACATGCATACACAGGTAGGGCTAAAATTATTGGACAAAATTTTAAAAAATTCGTTGACTATATGGAAATCACATTATAATAAAAATGAGTAAATTACAAAAACATATCATGTGATTTCATTTATTTTTAATAACATGCTTTGCGAATTTTTTTTTAAAACATGTATTATGATTTGTACTGTTACCAAATAGAGGAAACAAAATATATTTTTATTATAAATAATAGCGTTAGAGGGGATATTTCAATTAATTTAACATTTCTATAATTTAACCATATTATTTAAGAATTATACATCAAAATTAAAGTGATTTTTTCAGAAAATTTTCATTTTATTATGATTTTTTTAAAATTGTCATTACATTCGAATTAAAAAAACATTTGTGTTTCTCAAATTAATATAAATTTTATTATTAATGTGTATTGTATTTAGCTTCAAAAAAATTCAATTCAAAATTGATAAGATTATCCCTTTTTATTACATGAATATAAATTGGAAATACTTTTCTTGCTAATAGTTACAAATCACAGAATATTTTTTTTTAAAAAAAATTTATAAAATATGTTTTTGAAAATGAATGAAATCACATTGTATGTTTTCAAAACTTAACTTAAAATATTTGATGTAATTTTTGAATATTTATTTGTTGGATCATCAAAGTTCAATCTACAACATAATTTAATTGCTAAAGTTGACTTTTTCAATAATTTTGTTTTAAATTTATAAATCAAATTTAGATGTTTCCCATCTAATATATGATAATCAAACATATACTGCAGTTTTAGTTTTAATTAACCACAAACTATGACTATTAAGTATAATTTCTATTCAAGTTCAAGCTCATTTTTCCATTTCAATTTAATTTAACTACCAAAATTTTGGTTCATCAGATAAACAATTTTGTTGTAAAAAATCGGTGAGCCTAGAGAGTGTTTGAGTTTGATAGGTTGAGTGAGCATACATGTAGGGTTGAGCTCATTCAATACCAAATCAATTGGCTTGTGTTAAAGCTCAATCTTCATCATTTATATATCACTCAAACTCTTTCATTATTCTCGATGTGGGATAACACTCTCCAACACTCCCCTCAAATGCAACCAGGCCTCGATTGATTGCCACTTGCCAAACTTTCATTGGCCTATCTCATCGGAGGTTCAAGGTCAACAATGAGTTTAGTTTCTTCGCTAGTCCAAACTCCACCAAGGCTTTAAACACGAATCCAAGATCTGCTAATTATCAAGCATTCTTCTTGCTTTGATACAATGTAAAAAGTCTATGGGTCTGAAGAGTGTTAGGCTCGATAGGCTGAGTAAGCATACAAGTTGGTTGATCTCATCTAACACAAGATCAATTGGCTCTTGTTCATGCCCAATCTTTACCACTTATATCTCAGTCATATTATTTGATTATTTCCGATATAAGATTGCATCACATATCTCCAACATATTCAACAACATTGTATATGTGTAACAAATGAAAAAAAACCAAATTAGCTTTTGTTTATGAAAAAATTGAAAGAGAAGCAACACAAAAAACCGGTAACAAAAAATCATCACTTTGTACTTATAGTGTATTAACTAACCCAACTAAAGTTAATTTAGTTTTGTACACATGCTTATAATAAAAAAAAATAGTATGGATTTCATATATACGTGTGTTAGTTTTTTTTATTGTGCTTTTGTTTTTTAAAATTTTACCATTTTATTGCATTTTACATTACCGATCAAATTAATGGTGATGAAAGGCAATTAATTTTAAATAATTATTTATCATTTTTTGGATAATAATGCTTAATGGTCCTTAAAAAAGCACTTCTTTTCCTGAGAAATAAATTATTTGAGAATGGTTGAATCAATTTATAATTCAAGCGAGATGATAAAAGCAACAAACTATTTATAAAAATATGTAGCTATATTCCTTCAAATATATTCATGTAATTAAGTGAAATAATGTACATAATGATAACCAATGATATTAATTTGTCAAGATTTTAAAGTTAATTTGCTTTATCTTGGGAAAAAAAAGGGATCATGGGAACATTATGAAAAACCAATCGGCTTAAAAAAAATTTCTTTTCTAAGCATGTTTTTTATAGCCTTTATAATTTAGAGTTATGGTCAATAATTGTATATGATTATATGACATTGATGAGATAATGATCTAGCAATAATTTGTGTAAATGTAGTGTGTGTATATGAGCTCCATAACATGACCATGATCATATTGCAACATTATTTTTACATGTGCATTTTATCATATCATCATTATCTCATGTTCATTATATGTTATTTTCGTTTTCTTTCAATTTAGTTTAATTTTAGTTAATTAAGTCATTTTCTTCGGTTAGTTAAAAAATACATTTTTTTTGTTAGTACTGTTTGCTTAGGTTAGTTAAAAAATACATTAGTTTGTTTTAATTTTTTTTGTTAGCACTATTAAGAGTTCTGGAACAATGATACAACAAAATGATATAAAAATACTACAACACTCTTTACTTTTATTAAATAACAATTGTCCATGTCGGTCAAAACTATTATTCCAAAGTTAAATACTAAATATATATCATTAGTACGTTGCTTCTAACAATAGTTGAATTTTTGTATTTATTATAAGCATTTTCTTTCACTCAAATGTTTTTTTTTATAAAAAAGTATATAAACATTTACATAAATGACAAAATAATGTTCTTAAGTTCTATTTGAAAAATTTAAAACGAATTATAAAAGGAAGACAAAACAGAAAGTTAACATAAAGAAATTATTCTTAAATAAACGAATTCCATATATAATATATCAACTCTTATAAGAAAATATTAGAAAAA